>SZWC01025081.1:7042-23204 GCA_023375785.1 Penium margaritaceum | reverse complement strand
CACCCCCCGCCACCCCTCACCCCGTTCCTCGAATCCTCTGTTGAGCTCCAGAATGATCACGCCACAGTCACACCCTCGCTTCGCCCGGCAGCTCCTCTCCGCCCCTGACGACAGCAAGCAGAGAAGTGTTCCACGTTTTGCAAGACGTCTCAGAACATCATGGCCTGAGGCTAAGCCGCAGTCAAGACCATCCTCCTCACCTCACCTCGTCTGGCAGGTCCACTCCGCCCTTAATGATCTCTCTGCCACTCCGCGACACCACCACCACCTTCATGGCCGCGTGCGGTCCTGAACGGTGCTGCGCTGCCGGCCCCAATTTTCACTGGAGAAAATCAGTGACGACTTCGGTCAACAATGTCTTACGAATATCATCAGATTCCGTTTGCCCTTTTGCGGCCACTGAAGCTCCGTCTTACAGACTCTCTTCTCGTCTCAGTGACCCTCTCCTCCCCTCTCAGTGACTCTCTCCGCTCTCGCTGACTCGTTTCTCCCCTCGCACTGATTGACTCTTGCGCCTCTGGCTAGCGCCTCTTGTCAGAGGCGGGTCTTCATGGTGACGCTGGAGCACTCAATACATGTATGCCGTCGCACCACAAGGGAGAAGATGCAAATCGTGTAATAAACAGATAGGTCATGTAATAAACAGTGAGGTCTGAAAAATGCCTTTGCACAAAAGGAACATACAGTGTTCCCCGCATCGCTTCTTTGAAATGAGAAGCTATTTTCTGGGGTTTCAAACCAGGAACACAAATCGACTTCCAAAGCCGACTTCCAAATTCGAACAGCGTTCCCTTCGAGGCCAGGCCGCCCCTTCGCGTGCAAATCGGGCGTGACTTCCAAATCGACAAGACCGTTCCCTTGATGGCGAACTCGAACTTGGGACCCTTGCTTCAACGGTTATCGGGTCGCTTGTTCGAATTGCAACGGGCAAAGTCGGCAACACACCAATGCGTTTTGATTCGCGTGGCCCATATGCGACTGAAATGTGTCATGTTGGCAAGGGCGATCAGGTCAGCACTTCGCTATGGATCGACGACACCCTCGTCTTGCACCTAAGGAAGCCCTCATCCGACAAGCAATCGAACTTTGCGCTCAACATCCTATACTTGCTCCGGGAGCTCCTCATCTAAATTTTTCATTCTATCCTCCGCCGCCTACATCGTCGTCCGATGATAGACGGCGCCATGCCTGGTCTAGCATAGTTACGCGAGCTCAACACCGGCCACCCACAAAGACTTTTCAACATGACACGGCTTTCCATCCAAGCATGGGAGACCATAATGTAATTTTGTTGTCGTTGAACATCGCTACATGACATCAAATTAACCACGGAGGAGAAGCTACTTATGTACCTGCAAATATTTTGCTTTGGGATGACCGTGTAGTAGATTACGGAGCAGAATCAAAGGGCGGCTACTATTGTCTCCCGTGCTCTACAGGATGTCGTCCGCGCATTGGTGGGGGTTTTCACGAAGCTCATCCCGCTCCCACATGTTGATGCGACCTATCCCATAGCATAGGAAGGTCTTCGTGACCTTCTTCTGTGGTTTCAGGATCGCATTGGAGGAATTGATAGCACACATGTGCCAGTTATCGTGAACCGTGTTCAACGTGCCCCATACATCAATCGACACCATCAAATGAAGAAGAACATAACTTCCACTTGCGATCACAACCTTACATTCACATGTGTCCGTGTCGGCTCGGAGGGAAGTGTCCATGATGCAAGAATGTTTACTAACGCAATTTGTGAAGGATTCTCCATCCATCCTAACAAGTTCACGTTGGCAGACCACACCTTTCACTCACAGATTAATGACACCGTATAGGGGCGTTCATTACCATCCGCAAGAGTTTGGTAAGGGACAACTATTGCCTCAAACAGAGGAAGAGCTGTTCAATCATCGTCATGCGGCAATCCATTCGTGCATTGAATGTGCCTTGGCTGTGTTGAAGGCACGGTTTTCAATTTTACAAGGATTCCCTCGTTTTTTTGCTTCATTCCAAGGCCCTCTTATTCTTTCTACTTTTGTAATGCACAACATGATGACATGGGTTGAAGGAGGGGGTACAGATTTCGAGGCCACCATGGATGCATCGGCAACAAATGAGAGGACAACTGGCCTTAGCACGGCAAGGACACGAGCATGGAGGAATCACATTACCAAAGATATGTGGAGGGCCTTTGTATCTGACTTGACTTCAAACTCCGATTCATCTGATTTTTCATTGTATTAACAATGTGAACTTCATGCTTAATGACATTGGAGTGTCTCACTTGTTTGTATGTCCATATGATCATGCCCATCATTTATTCTACGCAATGAGAACATGGTGAAAAAATGGTACCTTAGGATACTTCACACTCACAATTGCAAAACTAATACAATGCCTTGTCGTCCATGCCCTCATTCTTGGCCACAAGAGACTCAACTTATGCATCCTCATTGCACATTCCCACAAGTCAACCTATAGCCGCCTGCTTACAAGATGGCATGCGACCACATCCCACATCTTCAGTGCTAAGCCCCTCATCCGAACCCCCTTGCATACTACCCACATCCCCACCTTGCTCGACAGTTGGTTCACACCCTAGCACACAAGATGATACACGTAGGCCTAGCGCTCCGGACATGATTACGTACAGCTCACGCAACTTGTACGTGGTGAGGCGGTCCAAAAGTGCTAGCTTCTTGTCCAAGTGTAGTCCCATATCCTTGTCAACTATCTGCACTACCATACCACATGGCGTTTCTGGAATGTCATCTTTGATGACGCATTACAACTTGGCGGCTCCATTCAACACCTTCTCCGTGCATTTGATTTGACCTTCCACGTGCGTGCTACAACATACACGTCGTTCACTGGTTTTGTGTTTTCCATCTACGTCAGTGGAGGTGCTTGTTCTGTCATTACTACACATGGAGCATATTACGTGACATCAGCAATGGTGTTCATGAAATTGTCCCCAATAGCATTGTCTGAAAAGAAAATTTTGGAGGTGACAACATACTACGGCATGGCAAGGCCCTGGAGCCGCCCTTGCTTAGGATGCCATCTCTTCATGTCAACCAATTTACTAAGGTCCACCTCAACCTTCCACATGCTTCGCTTTAGTTGCACACCGCTCCTTCCAAGAAGGTCATGAGCATGAAGCCACACACGACCGATTATCTGCACAAAGCTCTTAATCTTAAAAGGGGTTAGTGGCTTGGGAACTGACCATGCAGTCGTGAGCGTTTTCCTCAACCTCTTTGTGCATTTTGGCCTGCCGACCACGCGCTTTGCGGTTTACATCAATGTGAGCAAGAGCCTCTTGCATGAGCACCAGGTCACATTTGTTGGATCGCCAACATTTACCTAGTCCACAGGCTAGGGCGGACCTGTCAATGGTGGAGTCAGGTTGCTCCGATGGTGTAAGAGCAAGCACACAAGTAGATGTAGGAGTAGGCACATACTTTCCAACAATGGGGGGCACAAGATCCTCCATTTGGTTGGCAAGAGAAAAACGTCTTGGAGAGAGGGGGTGCGAGGGTCGCGGTACACGTGAGCCAAGGCAATGGGCTTTGGCGTGTGGGCGTTTTCCCTCTATGCATGGCCTTGCATTGAAGCCGGTGTTGTTTTTGCACGGATCCTCTAGGACTTCATCATTACAAATGAGACGTCGTTCCTTCCGCCTGATTACAGTAGCCTCACAAACCATCCACCATGCGCCACGATGGCTCTCCTCCCACGTTCGGTAGTGTTCATCAAATTGTTCGGTCAAAGTAAATGACAGGCGCGTGAGAGAGTAGTCAAGCGCATGCCCATTAATGGATTGAGACTCATCTTAGAGGTGAAAGATGTCGGTAGGTCCAACCATGGCAGATCAGCGATAGTAGTGGGGACGTATGGTGAGGAGCTATTGGCAAGTTGTGGCAAGTGACGCGGTGTAGGTTGAAGCAGGAAGACAAGTACTACGGGTGAAGGAGGCAGCTTGGACAGCGGCTCAAATGGACGTCGAGGAGGCCATGGGCGCTGCAGGCCCTCAATTTGAACAAGCGAATTCAAAAAGCCAATTTCTATGGATATGAATTGGGCTAATGTAGCCGTTACATAAAACAAGAAAAGTGTAAAAAATAAATTTTGGAATAGACTTCCATGAAAAGAATCTGAGGGTGGCTTGTCTCCCGAACTAAAAAAAGTCACTTTCGGAAGCCATTTTTCTACGTAGTCCGTACTTGGCTTTAAAAGTGAACCTGACTTCGAACGGGTTTTGGCAGGCATGAATGGCTTGGGTGCATAACGTGATGCCAAAGCACATGTCAGTGTTGACCCCTGCCACTACAGCACCCTAAGTCGCTTCCCTTTGGATGTACTTGCTTCTAACTTCTGATTTACGAGGCGGTGAACATCGTAACTGTAAGTTCAAACAAAAATGCAGGGGAATGTTCAGTTGTGCTTAGAAGAATGAATGGCTTCATAAAAGGCTCGTGAAATTCTAATATCACGTTGACTCTTTCAAATGATATTTCATAAAACTATAAGAAAGGAAAAAATACTTGAAGTGAACCTCTAAGATTTTATGCCTTTGAAATCTCAATACTCAACAAAACGTCTACATGATGTGTTGGAGACATGAAAAAATGAAAATAATCGTCATGTTTCAAAAATATTACAGTTGGACCTAGAATCATGTCTAGAGAAGAAAGGCTACAACTTAGCATATGTCTATCAAAGTTGAGTCACGAAGAAAAGGCTCAAGGTTGGGTAGGGGAAAACATCTACTCAAGGTAGAAGGCTTCTTATGAGTTATTCAGAAGGTAAACAAGATTGGTGAACTTGATTTGCTCCAAAGAATTCTGATCTTCCAAGTTGAACGACACAATTAAATGTAAATCTTCCAATTTAACGCAATTTTTTTTGCATTTTCAATCGCCATTTGAATTCATTCTTTCATGAGGAGCAAGTCATACATGTCCACCATAATCAGAGCCCAATCACGTCAAGTTAGTGAAACGTTTATGCATTTAAAAGAGGGGAAATTACCTTGAAGTTATGAATTTAAAGGAACCAATAAGCATATTTAGAACCATTTTAGAGCCATCAATGAATAAGTTATGGAAAATTTCAATACAGTGCCATTGGTTCATCACCTAAAGCAAAGATCCTTTATTTCTAGCATTGCACAGGATTCAACATGACCATATGCACATTGGCATACCTCTTTTGAGTCCAAGTCTGATGTGCAAGGAAAAGTAGTGCGAGGGAAAATTCATTTTGATTTCAGATTTTACACTTCATTTTTGCTTTGCACAACTTTGATTAACATGAGCATTGGTGTGATGGCCATGTATGAGCTTTCTTACATTGGACAATATACATTCAAATTTCAAAGGTGGGTGAGGGATTCTCTCTCGAAACAATGCAAAAAAGGTTGAGCATCATGGGTTTGATATGCCATTATACATGTGAAACATTTTTCACTTGAAATATTTGCATCCAATGGTAGTACTTTTGGCGCATGAGTCTAAGATATTAAAACCTTAAAAGTGACAATGTCTTAGCAACATGGACCACATGCTACACGAGCACTTCATGCCACATGAACTTTCCTCATATGAGATTCATCTTCCATTATCATTTCCTTCTCTCACTCTCCAAAGTAAGCGCAAGGAACGAGAATTTCAAGCATGTCCATCGGAATCTCCATGTTCATTATTTCAATTCATTGGCCTAGGAGTGCTTGTCTTTAGCCTACCGCAATCACACGTCAGGCTTCCCACACACGTAAGTCTTCAACACATTTGGCATGTCCTCATCATTGAATCATGCTAGTTCTCATTTTTTAATTCCCTTAACAAAGATAACATTTGACAATTCCATTCGATGATAAGGCATGGATCGTGGAATATAACACGCAAAGATCTTTATCAGAAGGCTTAAGATTCTAAACATAACATAAATTCACAATTAATTGTGGATAATATGGAAGAGGAGATGAAAATGAATGTTAAAAAAGATCCTTTTTCTATAATAACGCTTCACCATTAGTTTCTAAACAAATTCCATCAATAAAACATGGAAAGTAATTGTCAACCTCAATACATATAGCACTGTAAGCTTTCAGAGGCATGCCATCAATGGTACATTTTCCACCTCGACGTTTTAAGGTAACTTTCAAAGACCTACTATTACTACCCTTTGGAAACAAATGCTAGACTCTTTGGACACACCTTCATGTTGTTCCCATTGTAATGGATTATGTTGGTGGATGATGGGTGAATCATGGATGGTGTACAGTTATCCATGAAATCATTGTTTAAAAAATCAAAGTTTTCTTTCGAATAAGGATCCCATGGTAGTCAAAGATTATTCCCAAATTTGAGAGCTTTCATTACTATTTTGACTTTCCTTTGGCATTGGATTTGTTTGAAAATGCCTTCATGTACGTTTTTGTGAAGTTTTGTTCAACATTTAAAGTATAAAAAAGATTTTTTGTATTCAGTAGCTTTTTTTACCTTTTCACAAAATTTTCTTTACCCTTAGAGCCAATCTTTTTTTTTAATTTAGCTTAAATTTGTCCATAATCTTGTAGTTTACCTCTTGGAAAACATATCATCACAACCCTCACCCTCAACATCCATACATACCCCAGGGTTTACACCAACACCCTGAATCAAGAGGTGATATATCATTATAAGCATGAATACATGCATTCTTTGACCTACATTCCATTAATCTTAATTTTTTCATGCGATAGTCTTAAAGGATGCCCTTCCTCACCATGTGCGACCCATGTCTTAATGTTTCTCTCTCATGTTTACTCAAAAGTGTCATGGTGTGCCACAATGGTGGTATCATGCTTTAATTAGGCTATGGTATGCCATCCCATGCAATTTGGATCTTGATATGATCCTCTTTATTTGTGCCAAAAACCTTTCTTTATGGAAGTGCCTATGCATATAGATAAATTTGTGCAAAGCAACCTTCAAACAATAACTTGTCCTATATGTAAATCATACTACAATATTCACATGAAACCTCTACAAACTAATGTGAACGTTGTAAATTTAGAATCCGTGTATGGACTCTTAAGATCAAGTTAATTGTTTTATTATCCATTTTTTGCATCCTCTTTTCCATTCACCTATGGAGATTCGATTCCAGGAAGGACTAATGTAAATACTTTGAAAAATAAACTCATGTGTAAAAATTCCTCTCAGTCACAAAAAATCACTTGATAAAATGTTAAGATGTTTGTAGGTTCAATTTTACCTTTGTCGTGTTATGTGTGATGTCATCATGACTTATTCAAGAAAATTCTTTCATTCTTTGGAAACATTGCCGGAGAGGTTTCTTGACACTCGAATGCATCACAAATCTTCATTTCTTATCAATGTTAACCCTCTCTCTTAGATTATACTATCAAGATTAAAAAAGGTGACTTCATCTATAGCGGGAGGGCCGGTTTGGCCCTCCCACCTCGCTGAAGCAAGGGGTGGTTGCGCACCACCCCTCGCGTCAGCAAGGGCTGGCTGGCGGCCAGCACTTCGCTGGACGCCGGCCAGATCGCTGCCGGCCGGCTGGACGGCCGGCGGCCAGCCAAGTGACCGGCCAGCCACCAGCCGCCGATCGCAGCCTCAGCCCGATCTGCGGCTGAGAGGCCACGAGGGCCTCAAGGGCGAGGCCTCGTGGCCTCGTGCCCTCACCCCCCTCTCCCTCCTTGCAAACGAGCAAGAGAGGACAAGGGATAGGGGGAGCGAGGGTGAGGACGAAATGGCTAGCGCGAAATCGCCAGCGTGCCTCGCACGCGACGATTTTGGGCCAGAACAACAAAACGTGAATCAAAGTTTGTTTACGACGAACTTTGACATAAAACGAACAAAATAACTCGTGCGAACACACGAGTTCGAGGTAAAAACCCCCAGTTCGGGTCCCTAAACCAGAGGTTTGGTTAACAACGGAAATGGGCCTTCGGAGACTTTAAATATTTGAGTCTCCCTGCTCTGGGTCGTTGATGATGATTGCCACTCAGTCTTGCGAAGGGGGTAAACCCCTGACGCGGACTGAGAACGCCATTTTACGAACTCCGACGACGACTTCAAAGCAGGAGCTGGAGACTCAGCCCGTTACAGTGGTTCTCAAAGCGAGACGACCCTCGCGACCAAGGGTTCGACTGAAACGGCGGCTACGACCTAGATAAAATACCGTCGATAGCTGCAAGTAGCAGTAGAAATGCCAGAGGGGACTATGGCATCATCACTTGACAAATAGAAGCGCCGTAAAGTGCGTTGGAGAGCTTGAAAAAAGCTCATCTCGGTGGAGAGTCTTTCTTCCAGCCTCTCCTCACTTCCAGAGGGTGAGAAAGATTTTTGTGGGGCGGGGTAGGGAGTTCGCACCCTAAAAAACCACAAAATCCCCTCCATCTTCAAGCCTCCTTCAAAACCCCTTTATCCAAAAATTGGGACAGCGCCCCTTCCCAAGCTGAGGGACTCTCTCGGCATAAGAGCACTCTTAAAAGAAGGAAATTGACACCTTGAAGATCTTTGACGGCTCGCCAATGCCGTCGGCACAAGGGAGACGCCGCCCAAGAACTCAAGAGGCCTCAAGGAGCGTCAAGAGAAGACCAAGGAAAACAAGAAGACAAGAGGAAGACAAGAAGCAGGAGAAACAGTGGAAGACTTGGTAGGAATTGTTAGAATCCTCCTTGTCACTCTTTGCTTTTGCTTTGTGAGCGATAATCACATTTCTTCCTCATTCTATTGTCTTGTGAATTTCTGTTTTCCTAGGTACTAGTGCTTGCCAATCGCCGTGAGTCACGTCTTTGGAAGTCTAGTTCCAAAATCCACAACCTTGTGCCAATGTGGCGGCCTAGGAAAGTAGACATTAAATTTATAATTGCCTTACCGATCGTGAGAGCGTGACTTTAGGAGGCGATTCGTCCTCAAAGTTGTGGGGTGATCCTCACAACGGTCTTCACGTGCTAGTTGCATGAGCGACGACATGGCAACTGCCGGACCGTCTAAGACCAACAAGGGCAAGGTGGTGACGGCCTCACCACAAGCTCTCGACGGACTCTAAGTTTTTGGAGCCGCCGTCGCGAGTACGGTTGCCAACCCAAAGGCAACCGTACCGCAAAGGGCAACCCTGCCGCCGAAGGCAACCGACGCCAACCTCGGCGATACCGAGCAGCGTGCGGAGGCGAAAAGGGTGCTTGACGAGCACATCGACGCGCACGTGGGCGATCCCCACGCGTCAGACGATGCCATGGAGGAGGATCTCTCGGATGGATACCACGACAAAGAGCACAATGTCGACGATGGCGAAGTCGACGAAGATCGGAACCATCGCCATCATCGTGCGACAAACTCGAGCCGATTGCTCAAGAAGGGCAAGACGCCCGCCGCATCGCCTGAAGCTGCCGACGGCAGCGAGACTACAGAGAGCAGCAAGGGCGTTGAAAGCAGCCATGCGGGAAGTTCCCGCAAGAACGAGCCGGACGACGTCGTCGTGAAGGCAATTTGTGATGACCGTTATACGCTCGAGGAGTTCGCTGCCGAGGCCGCATGCCAACTCAAGATCACCACCGGTGGTGGAGATACGACACCACTCGAAGGAATGGGGGCGGACCCTCCTTCCTACGATGCGGTCGCAATGGGGCAAGGTAGCGCCCACTCGAGCATCGTCGCTGACGACAGTCTCCTCCGAAAGGTGGGACTCCTTGGAGGCGTGTACGCAAACCGTACCCTCTTACAGTGGGTAAGGGTGCATGGACAACGCGAGGCCCTGGAGGCTATCGCCGATGCTCTGACGACATCAGAGCTCAATTTCGCGTTCGCCAACCTGCCGGCCCACGTCGGGCAGAGCATCACGGACCTTGACCGTGATTGCGAGCTGCAGCGTCTGGCCACCCATGAGGCAAGCCGCCAATGCAACGACCTCAACAAGGCGTTGTAGAGCGTGACCCAGGTGCAGATGCGGCAGCAAGCGCAGCATGCCGCAGCTACGGATGCCACTGTCGATGGCAGCGACGACTTGCCTACCTCAACGACTTCCGGGTCGGTCATGAACACGTCCTTCCTCCACAGTGTGGAGATCTTCTAGAAAGGCGTGAAGTTGACCGACTGGCTGAACCGCATGGAGCACGTTCTACGTGTCCACAAGGCTCCACTCAGCCAGTGGGGCGACCTTGCCACGACGCGGCTTGAAGACAAACTCTTCAAGTACGTGGTCAAGGAGTGGACTGCACAGTAGCCGCACCTCGGGTGAAAGCCAATGCCGTGGGAGACTTTTAGCGCAATCATGCACAAGAAGTGCACCCAACATGAGGAGGCGTAGCGCGCCTTCCACAAGATCAAGGACTTCAGGCAGCTGGGCAGCTCGCTCAAATCCTACTTGAGCGAGTTCACCGCACTCGTGGAGGAAGCCGAAAGCTTCACCAAGGGCGATGGTATTCAAACGTTCAAGTACCCGGAGTGCATGCTGCTGAAGTACTTGCGTGATGGTCTCGCCAACAAGAAGCTGAGGGGCAAGACCACCACGACAGCCGCTGGCCAAGCTTGGACAAGCTGGAGGGCGTTGCTCGACTACATGAGCAAAGTGTACTCGGTGAACACGAAGCAATTCTTTGATGCACGGCTGAACGCGTGTGCATAGTAGGGTCGCGACATGCGCGAAGACCCTGCGGGGGCTGGTGGGTCAGTTGAACAGCGAGGCGGGGCCAAGGGCAAGCAGCCTACAAACCCTCCAGCCAAGAAGGCTGGTGGATACAAGGGTCCCAACAACAAGCGCAGCCGCAAGAATGACAAGCTGCAGGTGGCGCGTGAGCGTCGCAACGTAGCCTTCCGCGAAGGGCTCTGCCACAACTGCATGCAGTCGGGCCACTTTAGGGCTTAGTTCCCTAGGGTTGCAAGTGGTGGACAAGAGGCCGCGGCGCTAGCTGCAGCAGCGGCACCTCGTGGGGATGGTGCAACAGGAGGCCGCGGACAAGGCCGTGGACACTAAGCCGATAGCCTATGGTAATTAAAGCAACCACCGAGGTCACTGGGTGTTTTATGGCCATTCCAACAGCAACCGTAAAACCACCAGATCCCCCTATACCTCTGCGTCAACCACCACGAGGAATTATCCATTACAACGGTTTTGTAAACAGGTTTCGGATGGGATACTGTGTGGATTCTTGGTTTCAAAACTCTTAAAATCTGGACAAGTACGGCTTGGTGGAGGTTGCAGGAATCTTCTGGCACGGAGAACAAGTTGTTGTGCCAAACTCGGGAGACCTTCGAGGAAAGGTTATCTCCCAGTTCTACGACCCGCCGGTCGCTTGTCACGTGGGACCCCGAAAGACCGGACAGGAACTCTTGGACCACTATTGGTGGCCAGGGTGGAGAGTCGATGTCCGTAAGTATTGCATGACATGCGACCCATGTCTTTGGAATAAGGCTAGTAACAAGAAGCCTGCGAGACACCTCCAACAGCTTCCCATTCCTAGGACTCCACGGGAGTGCGTCAACATGGACTTCATTACTGGTCTTCCGGACACGGCCCGTTGCCATGATGCAATACTAGTGGTTGTGGATCTTTTGACAAAGATGACACACTTCATTGCTACAACCACTCACGTGAACGCAGAGGAGACCGCTTGTCTGTTCTTTGAGGGTGTCGTAAAGCACCACGGCTTGCCAATGCGCATTCTCTCCAATCGACATCAAAAATTTGCTAGTAAGTTCTGGCAAAAGATGGAAGAGTACTTTGGCTACGAGTCGCAAATGTCAACAGCGTTTCACCCTCAAACGGATGGACAAACAGAGCGCATGAATCGCGCTCTAGAGCAGATGCTGCGCATTTACGTGGACCCTGCCATGCATGATTAGGACAAATTCCTAGCACCGGCAGAGTTTGCGGTGAACAACTTGGTGAACGAGTCCACACAGTTCACACAATTTGTGTTGAACAATGGTCGGCATCCAGTGGTACCCTCTTCATTCGTGAAGAGTGGAAGTACAGGAGGGCAAGTTTCATCCGCTCAAGCCTTTGCCGAGCGCATCGACTCCTTGCTATAGGAGGCAAAGGGACACCTTCAAATAGCTTGGCAGCGACAAAAGGCATATGCCGACAAAGGTCGCCGGGAGGTCTGGTTTGACATCGGTGACAAAGTGCTGCTTAGCACTAAAAACCTTCGGCTGAGGTCGCCAGGGGCAAGAAAACTTTTACCGAAGTGGATTGGGCCGTTTCCCATTGTGGCACGCATCGGGCCAGTGGCATACCGATTGTTACTTCCGCCGAGTATGAAGATACATGACGTTTTCATGTGAGCCTGCTGGCTCCATACACGACAGAAGGAACCGTTCAGCCACCGTCAGCAGTCTTGGCTGCCAACAGCCAATATGAGGTCCATCGACTACTCCAGCACCGAGAGCGTACTCTTCGGTTGCGCGTTGTCAGGGAGTACCTCGTTCATTGGGCCGGTTGTGGACCTGAACATAATTCATGGGAGCCCGAATCTCGGTTGCCCCGAAGAGTGGTCAACGAGTAGTGGAGCGAGCTTGCAGCTTGCATAGATCGACGCGTGGCAGGAGGTACCACCTGAACGTGGGAAAAGTGAACAAAATTCCCACACGGTAGCATTCATGGACAGCGACCATAGGAGGTTGGGGACGCCCAACATGGTTGTCGCGCGGACGCTCCACCCTAAAGGGGGGAGACCGCTAGCCGTACTGACCTACGAGCTGCAGCTTAGGTCTAAGTACCATGCACGTGTTCATGTTTAGCTGGTGCATGAAATTATTAACTTTCTTTCACAATGTTGATGACTCACAAACTGACAATCCTACTTGTTGTTCATGAACCAGGACGGTTCATAATAAGTGGTGAGGAATGTAGCGGGAGGGCTAGTTCAGCCCTATCACCTCGCTGAAGCGAGGGGTGGTTGCGCACCACCCCTCGCGTCAGCGAGGGCTGGCCGGCGGCCAGCACTTCGCTGGCCGCCGGCCAGCTCGCTGCCGGCCGGCTCGACGGCCGGCGTCCGGCCAAGTGACCGGGCGGCCACCGGCCGGCCAGCCACCAGCCGCCGATCGCGGCCTCAGCCTGATCGGTGGCTAAGAGGCCACGAGGGCCTCGGGGGCGAGGCCTCGTGGCCTCGTGGCCTCTTCCCCCCTTACCCTCCTTGCAAACGAGCAAGAGAGGACGAGGGATAGGGGAAGCAAGGGTGAGGACAAAATGACTGGCGCAAAATCGCCAACGTGCCTCGCACGAAACGATTTCGGGCCAGAACGACAAAACGTGAATAAAATGAACGAAATAACTCGTGCAAACACACAAGTTCAAGGTAAAAACCCCCGGTTTGGGTCCCAAAACCAGGGGTTTGGTTAAAAATGGAAGTGGGCTTCCGGAGACTCGAAATATTCGAGTCTCCTTGCTCGGGGTCGTTGATGACGATTGCCCCTCAATCTTGCAAAGGGGGTAGACCCCTGATGCGGACTGAGAACGCCATTCTGCGAACTCCGACAACGACTTCAGAGCAGGAGGTCAAGACTCAGCCCGTTACATCATCGAAGATGTTTCAAGCGAATGTGGTGATATGAAGAGCCTTGTCACTTTCCTTTAATTTGAATCAATTTTTAACCTTTTAATGTTTACTTTGATTCATTTGTAAACTTATCATTTGAACTTCTTGAAGAGGGAAAATTCCTCCGTTTCCATTCAAACCCATCTAGCAATCATTCAAGGATTTCCTTGGAAATCAATGTTAAACAAGATGGGTGAAGAAACACGTCGGAGAGCATTATTTGTCACAGTATGTTTACGGTTCTCGTGGGTTCAAACGAGTTTGTGATCAATTTGGGGGAGAAAGCCTTATGATTCCTTGATTTGGGATTGAATTTGGCATCAATCCCATGCTCCACCAAATAGTAGCCATTACGCTTTTCACCATACACAATAGGTGATTCTCCCACCCTTGGCTGAAAAATCAATCATTGATCACCTTTTCCCCCTTTGTACTACGTAAATACACACATTGCTGAACTGTTGTTTCATTGAATGATGATTGTGAAGAATAATGAAAACTTTGTGTTTTTGCATGTTATATATGTTTTTTCTTGCCATATGAATGATCCATGGGAAGAATGTTTGATATCTAGAAGTTAAAACATAATCTTGTTTGATTTGAATAACAAGAGAATAGGCATAAACAAAAATTCTATTTCACTTGGAATCGTGAATTGTACAAAAAAATCCCCGTATAAGCATCCCGGAGGGGAAAATGTAGTGGAGATTGTTTGAAGATCATGGAAGATTCATTTAGGTGAAGTCATAATTGGGCCCATCATGGTCAATCGTAGTCGAGTGGAATTGAGGATTGTTGATATTATTGTACAATAACAAAATTCCTATTTGATGAAT
Organism: Penium margaritaceum; assembly: GCA_023375785.1. Taxonomy (NCBI): domain Eukaryota; kingdom Viridiplantae; phylum Streptophyta; class Zygnematophyceae; order Desmidiales; family Peniaceae; genus Penium; species Penium margaritaceum. The sequence goes on along the minus strand of SZWC01025081.1, from coordinate 8,819 downwards.
CTTTGAGCTGAAATTTTGATTTCCATGAATTAAGAGAGAAAATATTTTAAACAGGTTGTATCCTGAACGTTGCAATGTGAAACTTTATTCTATGTTGATGAATTTAAAATAGTACACAAAGAGGTGAGGTGTTTTGGGTACCATATTGTTGATTGTAACTACGTGAAAAAAAATGGTGCGAAATGCTGGATTTTAACGTTTGATATCTGATGATCGTCGTTTGCCACAGGTTTTGTGCTCTTTTTTTGTCATGGGTTCGACTTTGTACATTGTGAGACACCTTTGGCCATGATTTTTCATTTCTGAGCGCTTCGAAGGTTGTTTTTTGCGGGAGTTCGCAGGACATACGAGCTTTTTGGTTCAATTTAGGTAAATCGACTCGCTGTAGCAAGAGCGTTGGTTTTGGAGCGACTCCGGGCGAAACCTGTCTCCTGCCTGTCCCAGCCTTGTGAGCCGAGAGCGAACAGAAGCAAGAGAAGGGGTGGGACGAGGTGGCAGCAACAGTTTTGCGGCGAAAAGAAGCAAACGAAGGGCTGTCTGGGTTTCAATGCAGGGTGAAGGACCAACCTGCTGAAGAGCTACTGCTGCTGCTGCCGCCGCCGCAGCCGCCGCCGCTGCTTCTACTGTCGATTTTTTCCCCCTGGATTTAAGGTTGGGCAAGCGCCAGACCGAGGGAAGCACTAGTTGCGCAGATAGGTGCGGCAGCAGGCTGTCAATTAAGTTGGAAGGAAAGAAGCGAAGCGATCCAGCCAGAACTTCACCGACGTTGGCCACCCTGCATTCAGGAGCGGGGGAAAGAATTAAAAAGCACGAGATTCGAACTGATTCCGAGGGCGAGGCCAAGGCAAAGGCAAAGGTGAAGGCGCAGCCAAACGCAAAGGGGTGCAGAGCAGAGCGTGGCCCTTCTCCATGTCGGTGAGAAGCACAGCATACAAAGTAACCGATGTTGACATGGCTCTTTGCTCATACTGGTTAGCCAGCCTGCTCTATCTTACGCATGTGCAACGGCGTTGAAGAAAGTGGACAATTGTGTTTGGCTGTTCAGAACGCCTCGCAAAGCTGTTGACATGCGGCTGTTGACATGTGGCTGTTGACATGCGGCTGTTGACATGTGGCTGTTGACATGTGGCTGTTGACATCTCGATGTAAAGCTAGGGCAGGCCGTAGCTCTCAAAGGGCATGTAATGCCTTCATGAAATTCGGTCTCCCTGTTTGCGAGTGAGGCTAGATGTTCACGTTCTCCCCAAAAAAAAAATGTTTTTTTTTTTTTTCCTTGACGTGGGTAGGCCAAGCGTGGCTCTGCCGTTCAATGTTGTCGACCAAGGGTAAGATGAATGTGTCAGGCTAGATGACTGCAGACCATTGCCCCTGACAGTTTGCACTCATCATGTGTTCACCTTATTGGCAAGATTCACAGGATGAACGGAAGGCATTCCCTTATTGAAATAACCTTGTTGTGACAAGAAAGTCTTTTTGAGGTCTTAGTGAGGCAGCCCTCCGGACTTTCAACTTGGATGCTGCTGTCTTCATGTTTGTAGTTTTTTTGCGTGGAGAGTGGCCACATGCAGATCCTAGATTCCCCCTTTCCCCACCCCCCCCTCCCTCTCTCTCTCTCTCTCTCTCTCTCTCTCTCTATCTCTCTCTCTCTCACTCTCTCCCTCCCTCCCTCCCCCTCCCCCCTCTCTCTCTCCCCCTCACACACACACACACACATACACACACACACACACACACACACACACACACTCACACACACACACACACACACACACACACA
>SZWC01025079.1:16645-35810 GCA_023375785.1 Penium margaritaceum | reverse complement strand
GCGTGGCGTGGGGTGGCGTGGCGTGGCGTGTCGTGGCGTGGTGTGGCATGGCGTGGGGTGGCGTGGTGTCGCGTGGCATGGCGTGGCGTGGCGTGGCGTGGCGTGGCGTGGCGGGGCATGGCATGGAGTGGCGTACGGCAGATTGGCATGGCCGCGTGGCGTGGAGTGTTGTGGCCATGCGTTTCATGGCGTATGGCACATCATGCCGTTTTGTGTGTGTGTGTCATTCCGTGCACTGTAGTGCTGTGCCCTAGTGCCTTTACCAGTCTACCAATCTGACTACTCTACCAATGCCGAGCCACGATGTGCCGTCTGGCGCCGTACCATGCTGCGCTGCGCCGATCTATGCCAGGTGGAATTGTGCCTGCTTGTGCACGTCCATGCCGAAGCCAGAGCAGCACGACACTGGCGTATTGTGTGGAGCGGTGTCATGCCAGTCTAGGTCGTGTTGTGCTGCGCCGCAGCATGACGCGTCATGTCATGTCATGCTGCGTGGAATTGCACTGCGATCAGACGTGTGGCTTTGCCACATGTGTCGACGACACAGTTGCCAGTTGTCTGTGCAGCGCTGTTGCGTATAGTGGCACGTCCAAAGTGAGTGGCTTCAACGCCGCCCTCGTGGTGTGTCGTGCAGTGCAGTGCCGCGCTGTGCTGCGCTGCTGTGCAGTGCTCTGTTTCGACTTTGCTTTGATCTAAAGTCGTTTTCCCCTGTGCGTGGTGTGCTGTTGTGTGGCAACGCGCAAAAGTCTGCGCTGTCAGCAGCACCAACCCTTCGTCAGCCTTGCATGTGAGCAGTATGATTCGCGACAAGCGCCATCCCTAGTCCACGTGTCAGCTGCGACGCACGACACCTCAAACACACCAATAAAGACACATAACACCTTAAGCTCCAAACGCGTCAGCCAACACCCACCTGCATCCATTTGGCGGTGTGGTTAGCGCCGAGCACCATGCCCCGCGAAAGCTGCAACGCCGCGCCGGCGCAAGCACCAGTCACAGCGCCGCCAGCCGACGCCGCTTCCGCTGCTGCTGCTGCTCCGGCGCCGCTACCAGCCTGCTGCTGCCATGCCAGCGCCGCCCCTCGCAGCGCACCGCCGCACAACCGCAGTCCGCTCCGGCTCGCTCTGAGCGCCATGGCAGCTTTCGTCGTCGCCTCTCGCCCCCCGGTTGATGACCTTTTGCAGCAGACTGCGGCGAAGGGGGTGGAAGGCGGGAGNCACAGCGCCGCCAGCCGACGCCGCTTCCGCTGCTGCTGCTGCTCCGGCGCCGCTACCAGCCTGCTGCTGCCATGCCAGCGCCGCCCCTCGCAGCGCACCGCCGCACAACCGCAGTCCGCTCCGGCTCGCTCTGAGCGCCATGGCAGCTTTCGTCGTCGCCTCTCGCCCCCCGGTTGATGACCTTTTGCAGCAGACTGCGGCGAAGGGGGTGGAAGGCGGGAGAAGGAGAAAGGGTAGACGAAGCCGAAGTAGAGGCACGTGCCGTAACAACAACGTGCCAGCAAGACCTTGGTCCAGGGGCTGAACCGGCGCACTGATTTTGCTATGGATTCTATGACCCCGCCTGTTTCATTAACGGGAGGCGGCGCGGCGAGAGGGGCTGCGAGAGCTCGCAAACGCGTGCCAAAACGCAGTTGTAGAATCAAAGGAAAAATAAGGGACAATTACTTCGTTAGTGACGAGTGCGAAACTTCATAGTCTTAGGTGATTCGACACGCACCTTATTAACAAAACTGGTTCGTCAAATAACTTATTTACAGTAAGTAGCCCAAGTCTCCGCAGGGCCGCTCCAATTTTTTTGACCGACCAATTTGAAATCGGCGTTCTGGCCTCAAACTTACACAGAAGATTTTTCCTAGTCCGAACATGTTCTATTGAAGAATCATAAGTAAGAATCATGCGACGAAAACGTTTTGCATAGACACCATACCTCAATCTAGGTCTATCTAAAAACACATTTTGCCTCATCAGAAAATAACGAATCACGCGTCAACTTAACTGATAAATAAAAAAAATTAAACAAATTGAGACAAGAAAGATATTTTCAAATTAATTATAAGTGTAGGAGAAGTTTCAATGATTTTTTAGCTTCAATGATAACTTAGAAAGAATTAAATCAAAGCACAATGAGATGTTTTCACTCTCTTTCGAAGAATACAAATCATGGGAATTAAAATTGAATTTAATATCACTTAAAACAAAATTTATTTGCCTTCAATCAAGTTAAAAAATACTTAAATGGTAAATTAATTGGCACAATTGTATCTTTTCATATTTGAAAGAGTAATATTTCTCTTTCAAAGCTAATTTAAACATGGAGGTAGTTCAAAGTCTTCTTTTCATGTTTATAAAACATTTTCATGTTTATAAAACATGAAAAGAAAGAAATAATGCAAACCATTATCTTAAGGATAGAATTTTTGTGATGTTTCATAAAAATAACTTTACTATGGTTATGAATTCCGGATAAATGATGAAATTTCAATATTTTAGAAATTTTTACATATATTTAATTCCTTTTCAAAACAAATTCAAACCGTGTGACAACTTTATTAAGGATGGTTTAAGAATTTTCATATCCCCAAATTTGTGGTGGAATCTCAATTTAAGTCTTTAATACCAAGTTTAGTTTTCTTCATGGAAAAATGTTATATTAGAAAATAATATTGTGAGGGGATTTTGAGGTTAATTAAATCGAATTTTTCATATAATTAATTAATCTAAAAAATCTCAAAACAAGATGATTTAATATTATAGGATTTCCATTAATAACATTGTATAGGGTCTTAAAACGTGAAATTTAATTCAATTAAATGTTTGTGGATATTAAAATTCTTAAACCATCCATATAGTAGTTTTCACTTGGGGTGAAATTTTTCTCAAAGGAATGAACTATGAAAAACAATTGCTAACATTCTTCCATTTCAACATTTTTCCAGAATTCATAACCATAGCACTGTTATTTTTATGAAACATCACAAAATTTCTATCATTAAGATAAATGTTTGCATTATTTCTTCCTTAACTTTTTAACATGAACAAAAGCTTTGAACTTCCTTCATATTGAAAACAAATTTGGAATAGAAATGTTACTTTTTACAACAGAAACAAAAAGAAATGTCTATTAATTTACTATTTCATAATTCTTAAATTTTATGAAGGAATTTTTTTTATTCGAAGTGGCATGTTATTTCATGTTTATTACACTTATTTTTATTGTTAAAAATATAATGACAAAAATTTCATTTCATTCTTCATACATTATCGTTTAAGCTACAAAATCATTGAAACTTCTACACATAATTAAATTGAAAATATTCTTCTTGTCTTAATTTGTTAAATTTTTATTTATCAGTTAAGCTGATGCATGATTCCTTATTTTCTGATGAGGCAAAATGTCTTATTCGATAGACCTAGATTGAGGTATGGTGATTCTGAAAAACATTTTCTTCGCATGATTCTGACTTATGATTCTTCAGTAGAACATGTTCGGACAAGGAAAAATCTTCTATGTAAGTTCGAGGCCAGAACGTCGATTTCAAATTAGTCGGTGAAAAAAATTGGAGCGGCCCGTGGAGACTGGGGCTACTTACTGCAAATACGTTATGTGACAAACCAGTATTGTTAATAAGTTGCGTGTCGAATCACCTAGGACAATAAAGTTTCGCACTCGTAACTAACAAAGTAATTGACCCGGAAAATAAATGGTTCCTGCTGATTCATAGTGATTTTATCGTTCAGGAATCCTATGTGGCGTGGTCTGGGAAACGTCTTCCGTGAGACGAAAGGAAAATTCAAACCTAAGACCCACTATGAAGACGTTCGTTTTAAACCGAGTTTGAATAACGGTTTTATTATGTCGAAGGATTCATCAACGGTCGCGAACGTCTTCTTTCGCGTTAGAAATTGGTAGATATTATACGCGTCGCTTCCTCTTAGACCAGGAAGTGCTTCGTCGAAGGCCATCAAGCGCAATGCCGAAAGCCATGACGCACTTCGATTGCGCTTGATGGCCAGCCGCGCAGAAGTGCCGGCGTCGGCTAGCCGAAGCGTATCCATGCACCACCGATCCTCTAGCCGAAGCGTATCCTAGAGCTCCGGCTAGCCACCACCGGCCCATAATGGCATCGAATGCCATCGGTCGTGCCCGGCGCACATTGGCGATGCGGTGTGTTTGCCGAAAGCGCATCCATGCGCCAGCTAACAGCTAGCCGCAAGCGTACCGATCCATAATCATCATCGACGCCGATGGCGCTCTTCAGAGGGCGCAGGTAGCCGACGCACTTGCAAGACGTCCTAGGGACGACCCTAGGAACGCCGGTTGACCCCCTGCGCAAACTAGGATGTGGCTGGCAAGCCGCGGCACATTTGTTAGAGGCAGCGCTTTGGCTATCCAAAGCGCCTCCTCAAACGCATGGGTGAAGTAATGCGTGGCGCAAGTAATACAGCCAGCCTGTCAAAGCCTTGCAGGATCATAAGAAGCACAACAGCTTGTTCTCACCCGTATCCTACCTGCCTTCTGCTATGGCATCTCATCCCAAGTTCGTCATGGACTATCCGAGCGCCGCCTAGTACCCGCTTCTCCATGCCATTGTGGTTGCCCTTAACAAATCACGGGCGGCTGCTAACCAAGCCCTTGTAGGTGGTGTGCGCGCTTGTGGGCGCCAGGTCATGCGTGTAGCGGGTGGACGGCGTGGTAGCTGCCGTGAGGCATCACCTTCTGAGCCGAGCTATGGATCCGGAAGGGCATATAACCTAGCGCCCTTTGGTGCTGCATCCCTGTGGGCGGTTCGTCGTGGGGCATACCTTCCCCTGCCCTCGTTGCCTCCAAACTTCAACCCCCCTCAACCCCGTGAGGATGTTCCCGCTCAACCATTAGCATCTCTGGCACAGGTTGCAGCATAGGTCACGTTCCGTGAAGGTGAAAACATGGACCCTGCTGGTACGTCGGCACCCAATCTCGTAGAGGCTCCAACTACGCCCGCCGCCTCATCCGCAAGGACTGAATCCGCTGTACCAGTATCTTCCCAGCCTGAATTCATTGCCTAGCAGCACCATCCCTTCCCATTTCAGACCCGACAACATTTGATCATGGTTCAGACCCAAATCCATCTGTGTCCATGACTGGCATCGTCGGAGACCGCATGTCCAATGATTTTTGGACTACAGATCGTGATGCCCGTCGGCTATCACTCATGAAGGCGCACACCCCTAAACACCCACTTGGACGCGTGTGGCAGTCCTAGGTGTTCTCGGTTATCTGCCCGACACTCAAGGAAGACTGGGGCCTGCAAGAGGCTCTCTTGGAGCGTCAGATTCGGAACCGACTGGACAATCTAAGCGTGACATGGTGCGCCACGTACCCTTTGATGAACCGGAGTGGGTGTTCCTTTGACCATGGGAATCAGACACTAGATTTTTTGGAGAGCGTTTGGGCCGAGATCCATGTGACAGTTCCTCTTGTTGCACGAATGGAAAGGCGCTGCGTTTTGTGGTTCAAGGATGCAACATCGGTTTTCACCACCAAGACCGCGCAAGGAGACAACGTCATATCAACAGTTTCGGGCAAAGAAACTGGTACAGACCCCGTTGTGAATGTGAAATAAGTTGAAAATTCGTGCAAGAACCATAGCAACATTGACCGTCACCTAGAGAATGTGGCAAGGGTTGCTAACCGTGAAGGTCCTACGAGTGCATTGTGCAAGAGAAGAAGCCTTATTTTGTTGCTATAGGTGTGGTTACAAGTGACAGCACGGTGCACATGTCAAAGAAGCTCAACCTTCTTGATGTCTTTAGGAAGGATGTCTACGGGTGTGCTGACTACGTGCACTCCATTGGTGCGTTGTGTAGAATGGTAGCATGGCGAGCATTGGGTTGCGATCCCTCTAAAGCGTACAAGGAATATTCTTCAGGGGCCTCGTATGGTTACTTGGAAGCCACTGAGTCAGACGGGAAGAATGACAAACATCCGCATCACAATTACCCGTAATTACGTACTATTGCCAAACATCAATGAATAGGTATTATTTCTTCATGCATAGTGGATGCATCCTAATAGAATATGTCTCTTTGCTCTTTTTTACATATATATAAATATATATATTGTGGCCTATATTTGAACATCCATACCACAAATGTAATTCACTCAGCCATATTCGCAGAACATCAGTAATGTCCAGTAAGAGCAATATCAATGAAGAACACATTACCCCTTATTGCCCATCGTGTGCCTCCTGATTCCAAGTCTGATAATCAGTCCACATTGCTGCGGTAATGTGATTACGTACACCATGCATCAATTGGTCGTCCAATCGGAGGGATGTGCGCCAAGAACTCCTCCCTGGCTTCGTCAAATCTGGCTGCATTTCCCTCTCCCACATTTGGATGTTGACTGAGGATCATGTTGTGCATGACAAAGCAGGTTAGAATAAGAAGGGTTTGCAATCGGTCCTCGTAAGGCGGCAATCCACGTAGAATACCAAATCTGGACTTAAGCACCCCAAATGCACGTCCTATCATGCTTCTAGCCACATCATGTCTCCTATTAAAACGTTCCTGAATGTTTTGAGGCTGCCCTGGTCCGGGTCTGAACTCGTTCATGTGGTACGTACGCCACGGTACGGGGTAAGTAGACCAAATCCCTCGGGAAATGCCGCGTCCGCTAATAGGTACTTCGAAGGCAGGATGCGGAACCCATGACGCAATGAGTCAATGAACACTCTAGCATCATGCGCACTGTCCACCCATCCCGCACACACAAACGTGAACCGAAGGGACGCGTTGCAAGTAGCCAACACCGTTTGAGTCAACCGACAAAACCGATCCATGAAGGCAACCCGAACGGTGCCATGACGCAACATGATGCGGACATGGGTGCCATAGATGGTGCCAAGATAGTTGAAAAACCAAGGCATGTAGTCCCGCCTTCCTTCCCACTCCTTCGACACCCCTTCGCTTCCATCCGGCTGTCGAATGACCGTGGGAGCCATGGCAACTAAGGCGGAAGTTACCTCACAAAGGACACGGTAGATGGTGGCTTGGCACCAGCTGAAACCACTCCATGAGGATGCACGTCGGTAGAGCAAAACAAACACATTGAGCCCATATCATTAGTTTTTCCTCAATGGATAGGACGGTGTCCCTCAGCAATCCGCTGCGAAGAAAGTCTTCCAAAATCGTGTGCCCGGTTGATGGAGACATCCGCACCATGTTCATAAGCTTGTGTGGATGTCCTTATTCAAGTTCGTTCACGCAACTCCGGCCCGTGAGGCTGCTAATGTGCCATGGTATGCGTGTGGCACGGTAAGTGATACGACATAAGAGGTCAAGGACAATGCGCATGACGATTGATTGAAGGGTTGTATGTAGGCGAATGATACCATGGAAAATGGCAGTCCTCCCACGACGTGGTAGGCGGAGTGAAGAATCTATACTTAGCTTGTGGGGTCGTTTAGGAACGAACATGAGTAATGGGCGATAGAGCTCTAATGCGTCGAGTGATGTGGAGCGGGCTCCTCAGCTTGAGCAAGGCATTCACGTCACAAGCAACGTAATGACGAGCCACTTGACGTCGCTCAATTCGAGATCGGTGCAGTGAGAAGTGGCCCATCAGATAAGGAATAACAATAAAAAAATCAGGATGTACCCCCGACAATTTAGGGAGGGTTACTCCCGCGAAAATCATGGCCACGGTAGCCAAGTCTCGCAGATTTGAACTCGTTCCCTCTCGATGATAGAATCACCCAAGAATCATAAATGAGGCACAAAATTGATGAAACACTAGAATCAATAGAAAAATCACGATGTCGGTTCACCCCAAACTCGACGGACAGTTTTGCGGGGCGAAAGGCGCAGGCGGGAAGGGTGTGTTTGGAAGACTCAGCATCGGGCCTCACGATTCATGATTTTATACCGTTAAAAGATGCCCGTTTCTACGGTTTGGCTGAAGGGCAATACTAAGGACCGCGGTCGACTAGGCCGGCAGTCAACTGAGATGTGAGTCAATGCGGTCTGACTCCCACCCTCGGTCATAACGAAATCAGTTGGCGGGCGGGCGTATTTTTTCCCCAAAGATTTCGACCCTGAACTGATGCATTCATTTTGATTTAAAATGTATTGTGTTGGGGGCGAGACGCAACGCAATAAAGTCATCTGTGAGAGCTTGTAGCCCTTGCCGAATCCGCCAGAATAAGTGGCAAAGAAAAACAAAAAATCAAATGCCACCCGCCAATTCTTTCTGGTTTGGCAGTGATTTTTTCTTGTGGCATTGCTCCCACATTCTAGGTGACGTCCTATTTGCGAAAACAAGTAGAATCAAATGGAATGCCTGGGATGAAGACATTCATCCAAAATCGAATTTTAGAAACTTTTTCAGCAATCTTCAATAAGATTTAAGTTCAAGGATATGTTCCCCTCTTGCTGTCAGGGTGCTAATGTTTCATAGCTACGCACAACGGAGGCTTGCTGCGCGACGCAGCCGAAGGCATCGCTCGATGGATTCATGAAAAAACAGGAATAATATCCATCAAAGTTGGACATCATGAAGCGCAACTTTGAAGAATACCTAGTTGCTCTTACAATGGTTCGAAGTGTTTCCCTCCTAATTTAAAAATGAACAAAGAATCATAGTTCAAGAGGGTAAAGTCTGCAATCCTAGAATCAAAATCAAAATCAAGTCGTTGGTTCAGGGAATTTGCTACTGCATGATTCTTCATGCCAACAAGACATCGGGTATGGCACACTCACAAACTTCTTTGGGTGTAATTGAGAGGCACATACGGACTTCATACAAGCCTCGTTTGGCAAAAAAAATCAACTCAGTCTAAAAGAACTGACTTTATGGACGTTCACAGGCATATCAGCTCAGAGATATATTGTGTATATGTTCAAGCTTCAATGAATCTATGCTTTCACCATTCAAATCGTTGGCAAAATTGGCCACGACAGTGCTTACATCGATTGCTGGTTTATCTTAGGAATTACATGGAAAAGACATACTTTAACCTTAATGAAGAAGTAAATGGTATGCTTCAAGTCATGCCCAAAGATTAGCGGTGGTCACATTAGCAAGGAACTTTCAAGAGCTTTCCTTATAGGGAAGCCAACGATAGGTTTGGATCAAAACCTAAGAATCAAAACCCTAATATGAAGCAATTGGAAAAATTTGCATCACATAATGGTGAAATAGAGCACATTAGTTTACTACAAGGATTTTCAACACAAATAAACTTTAGGTCCCAAACCACCTTATCTTTTGTACTTGTGTTTCATAAGAATTCTATTTTCTTCAAATTGCATTCTGCCAAGCCACATCCCTCTTTCTTTTTTCTTCAAATTGCATAAGTAAGAAAAATGCTTTAAAATGACGTGCCTTGTTTTGAACTCGGAAACATCAGGCTCAAGGAAATTCAGGATCATTCAAGTAAACTAATGGAGACGTTCTTTACTAAATGAGAAGAAATAAACTCCTTTCTTGTTGAATCTTTCTTATCCATTTAAATAACTCAATTAAAATAGTTTTTAAAATGCATTTGGTCTAAAGTCTTTGAAAACAAATTCAGACATGAAGATGTTTAATTATTCCAAAACATAATACAAACATGGGAAAAACGTCCTCCATAAAATAAAAATATTTGCACATTTCAATCTATTTCTTGCTGTAAATGACTTATGTTATGTATAAAAAAGCAACATTTCAGTAATTTTCTACAACTATTGCCAAGATTTTTATATGCATACAATCAAATCTAAAACAGGTTATTCATCCCATCTGTTCGTCTACTAAGAAAGGCTGACAAATAATGAAAAGTATGCAAATACCACTGAACAAAACTTGTGTTTGCCCAAATGTTCATCAAATTTGTATGATGATAATGATGTACCAATAGATGGCAAAACAAGTGTCTTTATTTCTGACATGAATATATTCACATCTACTTCTTTTGAAGTTGATAATGATTTTACACTTCAAATGATAATTGATATTTGAAAACGTATGCTAAGAACAAGAACTATTCTTACGAATATAATACCTTTCCGCCTTTAAGTGAGGGTATCATAAGATCAACAAACTTCATTCATCATACATTAGAATCATGCATGAATAAAAGTACCATTGTCTTCAAATACATTAGTAAATAAATGATTATAATCATGATTATTCATGATTAATCATGATTGATCATTAATCACGATAAATGATTATAAATGATTAATCTTGATAAGAGACTCATGTCTCTCGGAAATGTATGATGAAAGTGAAGGTTCACCTTGTTAATAAAAAAACATGTTATAAAAATTAGAGGATAATTGTTTATAAAGAGGGAAACATGTGATGATTGCGCACAAGAGAACAGTTACATAAAATGGATCAAGTTTGCATGTTCATATGGGCAAAGTTTACATTTCTAGAGCCTTGGGCTATTTTGGAAAGATGCGTTATATTGGTCTCTAATAAAGTTGGTACGTGCAAGATTTTCTGTGATTTTTGAAGAGATCATATAGAGGGCCTTAATGGGGTCAAATTGCCCCTACGAAGAAATGTAGGCAATGGGAGCCAATTGGCTTCTTGGAAAGATATCGTGTGGTCCAAGCCATGAACAAGGATTTATGAAGATAAGAAACCAGCTGGAATTTTCACTACTAATTTAGCCAAATATCCAAATAGATTGACTCGTGAATAGAAAATTGGGAAGCCAATTTCCAACACTCCCCCTTCATCAGTGAATAGTGAATCGTTTTCTGAATAAATACAGATTTTTTGATATTATGAAAGTAAGAGGGAGAAATATTTTTGAGTTGTTGACGTTCTTGTCAAGTTTGTGGAAGTATTGCTAATGTTTGAAAATGTCTTTGCCCGTTAATTGTTGCAAGTATTATTTCATGAAATGATGTTAATGAAACATAAGCAAAAGTTTCATTTTGTCAATATAAATGTTGAAACAAGTGAGAAGAATACCACTAGAGTTCGGGTTGCTATTATAACAAAGAGGGTAGATGGACTAGTTTTGTCCTTGAAATGCGGAGAGCCGTGATTTATGCTTTATACATAAAAAGTAAATTGTGCACCTTTTTGTGACACATCAATATTTTACGCAACATTGCCAAGTGTGAACAGTGCAAACCGTGGCATATGCCATGCTGGTTCGATTCAAGGGACCTTGCATGGCCACATGGGCCCATCTTTAGCAACCACTTAAAAAGCCTTCAAGGGAATATTCACCTTTAAGTCATCGCGTGAGACTTGCATGGGCCTCCCAAAACAGCTTGCTTGACTTGATCAAGCTCAAAAATGGATTTCACATCCCAACCAAATCGCAAGGCTTGTATAGAACCATTTTGAAAATTGAAGAGGGACATATAACCGTATTTTTAACTCAAGGGGTCAAGACATATTCAGGCTATTGCGTCAGACTCTTAATGCCTCCCACGTTGAATCTGAGACACTTCTCATACTTGTAGAGTTTGTGGAAAACAGCACCAAGAATATTACAGTGTTGAGGCTTGTTGGGTGAATACAAATGAATGGTAAGAATGATAAAAAAACTGATGAGTGTGATGATTACAGTTGCAATCAATGACTTCCTCCCCCTGGATTGGGAATGAGAATCCACACAAGTGGTTGAATCAATACTAAGATGATTGAAAACTCAGTTGAACATGATTCATGCTGCTCCTTTCCTTGACACATGAACTTCATAAAGATGATAAAAGCTGAAAAGGTTGCTATGTTGAGAAGACGCAAATGTGACAACCTCCTTTGATTCACAAAGGATAAGAACTTTGAGGTCCTCATTGCATGAGGCCAATCATGATAAACTAAATTTGCATCAATTCCTTAATGATATAGGACATTTGATTACGAATTGGTTTTGCAGAATAGATTGCATTGAGCATTCATGTGCCATGAACTTGTAAAATTTCCTTGTTACCGAGGTGGACAATACCTTTTGTGAAGATTGCAAGTTTCAATATTCATACATTTTGTTACATTTCTCTCAAGGTAGAACACATTATGAAATTGTTTGTGATGTCTTATTGATCACTGAGAAAGTATAATGGCTGGAACGTAGAAGAATTGAGCTGTACAGAATGTCGTCATGGGCTGTTCATGTGACTTTTTGATGAGATGATCATTGTTTGGAGACTTCACTAGATATTTTATTACGTTGGCCTGAAGGTTTGAAATCTTTGTCGTATTAATTATATGATTACAAAACATACACATGGATAGCTGCTTTCCTTGGCATTTCAGTTTTGCATNATTTAAATAACTCAATTAAAATAGTTTTTAAAATGCATTTGGTCTAAAGTCTTTGAAAACAAATTCAGACATGAAGATGTTTAATTATTCCAAAACATAATACAAACATGGGAAAAACGTCCTCCATAAAATAAAAATATTTGCACATTTCAATCTATTTCTTGCTGTAAATGACTTATGTTATGTATAAAAAAGCAACATTTCAGTAATTTTCTACAACCTTTGCCAAGATTTTTATATGCATACAATCAAATCTAAAACAGGTTATTCATCCCATCTGTTCGTCTACTAAGAAAGGCTGACAAATAATGAAAAGTATGCAAATACCACTGAACAAAACTTGTGTTTGCCCAAATTTTCATCAAATTTGTATGATGATAATGATGTACCAATAGATGGCAAAACAAGTGTCTTTATTTCTGACATGAATATATTCACATCTACTTCTTTTGAAGTTGATAATGATTTTACACTTCAAATGATAATTGATATTTGAAAACGTATGCTAAGAACAAGAACTATTCTTACGAATATAATACCTTTCCGCCTTTAAGTGAGGGTATTATAAGATCAACAAACTTCATTCATCATACATTAGAATCATGCATGAATAAAAGTACCATTGTCTTCAAATACATTAGTAAATAAATGATTATAATCATGATTATTCATGATTAATCATGATTGATCATTAATCACGATAAATGATTATAAATGATTAATCTTGATAAGAGACTCTTGTCTCTCGGAAATGTATGATGAAAGTGAAGGTTCACCTTGTTAATCAAAAAACATGTTATAAAAATTAGAGGATAATTGTTTATAAAGAGGGAAAAATGTGATGATTGCGCACAAGAGAACAGTTACATAAAATGGATCAAGTTTGCATGTTCATATGGGCAAAGTTTACATTTCTAGAGCCTTGGGCTATTTTGGAAAGATGCGTTATATTGGTCTCTAATAAAGTTGGTACGTGCAAGATTTTCTGTGATTTTTGAAGAGATCATATAGAGGGCCTTAATGGGGTCAAATTGCCCCTACAAAGAAATGTAGGCAATGGGAGCCAATTGGCTTCTTGGAAAGATATCGTGTGGTCCAAGACATGAACAAGGATTTATGAAGATAAGAAACCGGCTGGAATTGTCACTACTAATTTAGCCAAATATCCAAATAGATTGACTCGTGAATAGAAAATTGGGAAGCCAATTTCCAACACTCCCCCTTCATCAGTGAATAGTGAATCGTTTTCTGAATAAATACAGATTTTTTGATATTATGAAAGTAAGAGGGAGAAATATTTTGAAGTTGTTGACGTTCTTGTCAAGTTTGTGGAAGTATTGCTAATGTTTGAAAATGTCTTTGCCCGTTAATTGTTGCAAGTATTATTTCATGAAATGATGTTAATGAAACATAAGCAAAAGTTTCATTTTGTCAATATAAATGTTGAAACAAGTGAGAAGAATACCACTAGAGTTCGGGTTGCTATTATAACAAAGAGGGTAGATGGACTAGTTTTGTCCTTGAAATGCGGAGAGCCATGATTTATGCTTTATACATAATAAGTAAATTGTGCACCTTTTTGTGACACATCAATATTTTACGCAACATTGCCAAGTGTGAACAGTGCAAACCGTGGCATATGCCATGCTCGTTCGGTTCAAGGGACCTTGCATGGCCACATGGGCCCATCTTTAGCAACCACTTAAAAAGCCTTCAAGGGAATATTCACCTTTAAGTCATTGCGTGAGACTTGCATGGGCCTCCCAAAACAGCTTGCTTGACTTGATCAAGCTCAAAAATGGATTTCACATCCCAACCAAATCGCAAGGCTTGTATAGAACCTTTTTGAAAATTGAAGAGGGACATATAACCGTATTTTTAACTCAAGGGGTCAAGACATATTCAGGCTATTGCGTCAGACTCTTAATGCCTCCCACGTTGAATCTGAGACACTTCTCATACTTGTAGAGTTTGTGGAAAACAGCACCAAGAATATTACAGTGTTGAGGCTTGTTGGGTGAATACAAATGAATGGTAAGAATGATTAAAAAACTGATGAGTGTGATGATTACAGTTGCAATCAATGACTTCCTCCCCCTGGATTGGGAATGAGAATCCACACAAGTGGTTGAATCAATACTAAGATGATTGAAAACTCAGTTGAACATGATTCATGCTGCTCCTTTCCTTGACACATGAACTTCATAAAGATGATAAAAGCTGAAATGGTTGCTATGTTGAGAAGACGCAAATGTGAAAACCTCCTTAGATTCACAAAGGATAAGAACTTTGAGGTCCTCATTGCATGAGGCCAATCATGATAAACTAATTTTGCATCAATTCCTTAATGATATAGGACATTTGATTACGAATTGGTTTTGCAGAATAGATTGCATTGAGCATTCATGTGCCATGAACTGGTAAAATTTCCTTGTTACCGAGGTGGACAATACCTTTTGTGAAGATTGCAAGTTTCAATATTCATACATTTTGTTACATTTCTCTCAAGGTAGAACACATTATGAAATTGTTTGTGATGTCTTATTGATCACTGAGAAAGAATAATGGCTGGAACGTAGAAGAATTGAGCTGTACAGAATTTCGTCATGGGTTGTTCATGTGACTTTTTGATGAGATGATCATTGTTTGGAGACTTCACTAGATATTTTATTACGTTGGCCTGAAGGTTTGAAATCTTTGTCGTATTAATTATATGATTACAAAACATACACATGGATAGCTGCTTTCCTTGGCATTTCAGTTTTGCATGAAACAATGAAGTATATTATTACTTTGAAAATTTATTCTTAGTTTCATTCTTCACTTGGTATTAAATGACTCTAATTATCCTCTATTCTATGGGGCATAAACCAATTGATGGTGTGTGTGTGTGTGTGTGTTTGTGTGTGAATATTCCTCATGAAGACCTTGATTGCATCGTTGTTTTAGGAGAAAAATAGCACATGATGTCTTTGACAACTATTCTTTCTTCCCTCAAGCCCTTAAGTAGGTGATGAACATAGGTTCTTATACCAAAGCACAAAAAGGAAGTACGCTGGTCTTGGAAATCTACCTACAAGACATGAGTTATTAGTTACATCTTTTGGTTAAAACTGTCAAAGTAAGTAGCATAATGCTTGACATGATACATACGGGTGAATATTACAAGTGTGTAGAGAACATTGAATTGTTGATAGCCCACATCGTGTAATGTTGGTGAATCCTACAAACATATAGTCTTCAGACATAACTACAACACGTGTATAACTAACAAGATCAGGTTGTTGAAAGAGACAATGTACAAGCTCCAAAGGCTGGATTTCTGTAGGATATTTGTAGTTGAAAAGCTAGTGTGAGAATCTCAAGTTGTCAAAGTCCTCCATTTTCTTGATAATTCTCTCTTGATAAGCAATGGATTAGCTATAAATGAGTAGCAAATGTAAGTCAAGGATGACAGCTTTAAAGGCCAAGGTTTGTTACCAACTATGTTCAACCCCTTCAGCCATCAACGGCCTATCCTAAGCACTTGTAAGGAGATAAAACATTGTTTTCAAGGAAACAATTTCTCTTGTCTTATTTTTCTCAACGGAAATGAATCTTTAAGCTTGATCTATCACAATCACGATTACTGTGCGTGTGTGAATGCAGGTCTGCTAAAGGTTCATGACACACTCTGACCTATTTTTCCACAACTCCTCATACACATGCATTGCAGTTTAATTCCTGTCATATTTCCTTCGTTCCCACTCGTTTCCCAACCCCCATCCTTTAGGAACTAATTAAAATACTGAAGGATACACTCGAACGTCTACAACATGCTAAGTACACGGAGAGCCTCAATATTTTTACATTGTTTCCCCACAAAGGCGTACGTTTTTTCTCTTAACAAGAAAATGTTTACCTTTTGTTTCATCCACCAAAATATTAGCTACCGTTTGTTTTGCATACCTGCAACACTACAGAAGCTTGCTAACTATGGAAAATGAGGCCTTTGAGTTCTCTTGTTCACACTTAATTTTCATGTTAGACGGACACGTTTTGGTCCCCCCTTGCTCTGCTAGCTTCATCACCATGGTCAGCTCTTCATTTCAAGAAGGAGTTGTTCTCAAGCTTTTGATGTGGATGGTCTTGACTTTCTTTTTGAAATCCATGATTTATTCTTGTCCATCTTGAGTTGCAAAGGAGCACCAAATGCTCCGCTCTTGTAGGCGATTTGCAAGAGTTTGTGGAATATGCGTCCAAAAAAACATTCGGCGTGTGAAGTTCATTTGGAGAAGGAGTTTAAGGCTTAACATCTTTTTATTTAGTATTTTTAGGAACACAAGCGGTAAGATCTCTCTCCCCCCCCTCTCTCCCTCTCTATCTCTCTATGCCTTGTCCTTTCCCCACCTCTATCACTCTCTCCCTTTTTCTCTCTCTCCCTTGCCCTTCTTCTCCTAACACTCACTCACTTGATTTCTCCCTCTCAACATACACCTTGACTTGGAATCATCTGTGTCCTTCGTTGTTGAATCTATAATCCTTTCTTCTATATGATTTCTGTAATTCCCCAGTCTTCACTCCGTTGTTTCACAATAACGGGTGTTATAATTCCCCTCCCCCATTCTCCCAATTTGTTCCAGACCCATTTGTGAAGTATTATTTTCACATTATAGCCAACTATTGGATGTACTGTCGCTTTTTTTAGTCATTGCCCTTTTTGTATTGTTTGTCCTAACCTTGTTTTGCATGCGAGCATGTCTGGTTATGACACATTAGTGTTGACCCCGAATCAAAATGCTCTGATGGAATCCTTGTTTAACCCCATGATTTTCTATGTATTTGGCGATGTAGTTTTAAACAGGCATTGGAAATGGCTAACGACAAGTGTTGGCACCATAGAAAGAAGGTCATAAAGCATTGTGTGAATGACGTGCTCAAGCCCCTACTCAAGAGTTACTGTACATCACAGTTCATTTTGAAGTGTAAAAGTAAGGTAAACATGTTTAGAACACATGTAGTTCAGATCTAGCCTTATGTTCTTTGTTCCAAAACAAGATTCAAAATTAATCCACCTTCATACTAGTCCTGATTTGTTCATTGGCAGCATTGAAAACCTCGTCCTTTTGTCATCAACATGCGAAGTGTTACATTTGTTCTAAATTGAAATGCATTTTGAGATGTCATACTTGTTTTATGTGCCCGTACCTTTACACTTTTTGTGCTTACTTATGATCGTAATAACAGATTTGTTTCGGACTTTAAGGATGGTTTAAACTGAATATACCTCCCACAGGGCCCTCTTCTAGGAACTTCAACAATGGCAAACATGGGTCTATTTCATGCCCTCCAGATTGGGCATCGGATCGATCATGCAACGCAGCTCCATCCGAGGACGGGTAGACCATGCTTCCATCATAACCATTCCACTGTCCTCCTTCCGTTGTTACACGAACCATTGGCCGTGGCTTCAATATCAATGGGAGAACACCTCCAATGGAGAGGCAGTCCCGTGCTGAGGTAAAACAATCCCTCACCGTCCTCAAAACACGGGCACATAGGTCTGCGAAGCATCAGAGGTATGCACATCCTTGGTAGATTTTGCCAACTTTATGTACATATTTTGGGTTTTATGTTCATTTTCTAGGAGGTTAAAACTCCTTACTATGTGCCTCTAATTTGCTCGTATCAAAAACGTTTACAAGAACATGAAGTCCATGTTTGTGAATTAGGAGCACAAAATGGTTTTGTCGAGAGAACGATATCATAGTAGACTGTTTATAGTAATATTTTGCATGGCCCATGTCTGGTTGTCTCAACTTCTTCTGCACATCCTCGTTCTCCTTGCACAAACATGGACCTTTTCCCTTCTCAACTTGGACCCCATCACCTTGGTAGACGGCTAACACTTTTGTTTTAACCCCAAAATTCTCAACCATGTTCCTGTGCCAATTTTCCTTGCCCACACGCCATATGTGTTGTAATGTTGGTAGTTAAACCAGTAATTGACATCACTACAGGCATCTACTTTCCCCTTCTCTCTCTCTCTCCCTCTCTCCCTCTCTCCCTCTCTCTTCCTCTCTCTCTTTCTCTTCTTTCCCTCACCCTTCCCTCCATCTCTCCCTCTCCCTATCATGTTTCATTTGAACTTAGGATCCGGTTCTTGATATATGGCAATTTGGCCAAGAGAAGGTGAAGGGGGACAATCTGCGCACGATAATGCTAGCAAAGCTCAAAGAGGGCCTGGAGGTATGCACGCTGAAAATGAGTTAACAGTACATACTCTTTGTCACGTGTGTACTTTGTAGTTGCCTTCTAATTCTTGTGGTTATCAATTTGAATGTACAATGTTGTACAAGGATGGCTCTGGTGGCTTATATTTTTTGTCTTGTCCAAGTGTAGATTTTCACTTTCTTTCCTACTATTTGGCTTAAGTTGCAATGTTGTCTAATAATGGCTTTTCAATATGCAAATCTCTCTCTCTCTCTCTCTCTCTCTCTCTCTCTGTGTGTGTGTGTGTCTTTTTGTCCTCTCTCTCTCTCTCTTCCTCCACTCTTCCCTCCCTCCCTCCCTCTCACCCTTCTCCCCTCCCCTCCTCCCGTCCTTTCTCCTTTCCCTCACTCCATCCTTTCCTCCCTCCCTCCCTTTCTCCTTTCTGCAATCCCTATCGTTCTCTGTCCCTTCCTACTTAGCTTGTGGCATGTTTTGATCTGCTCTTATCATGACTTTTTGCAAATATGACATTGGACATGTAGCTTCCTTGTTCCCGTTTTTCCGGTCTACTCATGTGGCATGTCTCAAGTTGTGGCCTGAAATGTGAACATGTCCAAAAATCTGTTTTGTGGTTGTAGGCACAGATGGTAATCACTGAAGGCTATTGCGCAAGGACCATAGAGCTTGAAGCCGCTACGTCAATGATGGGCATGCT
>SZWC01025078.1:7711-31142 GCA_023375785.1 Penium margaritaceum | reverse complement strand
GCTTTTATACTTGCAGAGCTTTGCTAAAGCTTCTGCTTGTAGTGGCTCCACTGGAGCCAACCTCATCCTACATTCCTACTTGGCGCGTCCTTAGACCGCCAAGTGTCATCCTCAAGGCAGGCTCTAGTAAGCTTCCTAGAAGCTTCCTGTCCCAGTTTTGGCCACAAAGAAAATTGCGGCCGTCGCGGGGTTTGAACCCGCGACCTCTGGTTTGAGACTCCGGTGCCTAATCAACCAAGCCAAAAAGGTATGGTTCCTATGATGAGCCACAGGGGACATACCCATTATGGGCAGTGCATTCCTGGCCCATCTCAGAACAGACCAAGGGGACATACTCCATAGAGCAGTGCATGCCTTGTCTGTATGTGTAGCTAGCCAGCTAGGCAGTGGACAAGGTGCACACTATTTCAACACTCTGATGGGTAGGCACGTAAGCATGTGTGGAAGGTTTTGCACTGCTTCTCATTGCATGGCTCATGTGCTGTGCTCTAAACAATTGTGCGGCCGCAGCACCAAGACCTCCGCCTCCAGCAAAATGGCCACCTCCACCAAAGCCGCCACCTCCAAGGCGAGGTATGTAGCGCAGCAGAAGGCAAGATGCCACTGGGCACAGGAAATGTGGTGCTGCCCAAGTACTTGGCTGCCATTTGCAGCCAATCAAGTCAGCTAATCCATGCGATTCATTCCATGTGTCAACTGTCACACGCCACACCCATTGCTTTACATGACAAGCACACACGTGCTTCTTCATGAATCCCGCTACAAACAATGTGAACCATTTGTTTCCCTGCCTTGAGCAATTGTTCTCGTTTATACGATCTCTAAGTTCAGCTATATGCAAGTTTTGGCAAATGACTTGTGATTGTATCAAAGGTAGTCTCTACCACAATATGCTCCAAATCTTCCACAATCCTTTTGCGGATTTCCCAGTGACGACGGACAATATGCCATCCCGGCGACTCAAACATCCTGATTGGGCATCTCAAGCGTCCGCAGGAGGAACTGTGCGTGACATGAATGGGATCCCACTCCTGGGCAAGGGCTCAGATAATGGTGACAGGCATGGACAAGCACAAAGTGCATGTTTGCAAGGGAACGGACGCAAGTGCATTGTCACCAAAGGTTCCGCTGAAGCAATCGATCACCTGACACAAAACACCACTGCGAATGCCCTTTGGTCCAGATCAGCATTTGCGAACACGGAGGATTGGTTTCCAGTCCTCAAGCTGCGGTTTGTTCCTGGCCAAACAAACAACCTGGGCCAACACTGCTGACCATTTGTATTTGCCCGTGTTCAACTGTTTGAAAAAATCGAAAGATCACTCTGGTACATGCACCAGGTGATCCTTCAGTCCACCCGCAAACCACCTCAACCCTCCCCCTGTCCTCAAACCATGGCATGGGTTGAAGACAGGGAGAGGGTTGGCGTAAGTAACCACCTCCCTTCCTTCTTCCGCCCCTCCCATCCTACCAGCCCCCCCTCTTCTGTTCCCTCCACCCCTCCCTCCCTCCCTCCCATAGACTCTCCATCAGTTCATCCCTCCCCACATCCCAGTGACAATCATGTGCACGCTTTCTTCTGTTGTCTTTTAATCAGATCTGACATTTGGTTATGACGCATCTCGGACTACCGCACCGCGCTTTCTGAACGGCCAGGTCTTCCGCCATGCAAGCTGCAACTACAGCTACGAACGTGGCAACTGGGAAATTTCCTCCAGCACTGACTGGACAAGAATCAACAACGTCCTGAAGGTCGCCTTGGACCTTGACGTCGAGGATCAGGGTCCCTGCTGTGAGTCCTTCTCTCTCCAGGTCACCCAGCTGTGAGGCCCACTGGTTTTGCCCTCTGAGAGGATCTAGTGTTTGGAACAATGTGCTGTTTGTTTTCCCCGTCACCGACTGGCTCCACCCTTGCTGTTGCATCAACCTCTGTGGCTGTGAGTTGCTGAGTGTCGAACTAATCGTAGGGAACAGTCACATGCCATGCATTCCCGTTGCAGTTTTGCTTCCATCACGCTTGGGCATCTCAGAAGGAATCGAAACCGATTACTTCGACTTCGATTCAGTACATTTCGATTTTGATTTCGACTTAAAAGTGGAAACCATTCTTTATTTAGTTTTGATGTCATGGGGGTCTTCTTTCGACTTTGTTTCATTTTTTACTTTGACTTTTTTTTTTGGCGCAATCCATGTTCCTCGCATTTTCATGGGAAAGGCATTCAGCTTTGAGACGTGTCATCACATATGCTCGCCCTCTGAATACAGCTACATCTTCAAGGAGAGGCAAAGCCGGAAAGCAGAGGAGAAGTAATGGGTTGCAGCACAGGAAGAAGCGTAGCGCCTGAAGGCCGCTACCGGCCCTGAATAGCCAGAGTTGTGGCTGTGTTCCACGAGGGCCGAAGAGAACAAGTGTTCGACGAAAACTAACCTGGCTGAACAAATTCAAAACAGATCAGCCTCAAGAGCTGTCCACTCCACCCCAAAGCTGGACCCTGTCCTCCCCTCGACTGGTACGCCTTACAAGTATTTGTCGATGGTCGATGTGAGGGTGCTCTTAGGCACGGCGCCGATGACGGTGCCAACGTTCTTGCCACCCTTAAAGATCACGACAGTGGGAATGCTGCGGATGCCGTACTGAGTAGCCAGGCCAGGGCTGTCATCAGTATTCAGCTTCAGGCATCTGATCCGGCCGGCGTACTGGACTGCAAGCTCATCGATGAGAGGAGCAATCATGCGGCAAGGACCGCACCAGGGAGCCCAGAAGTCTACAAGGACGGGCACGTCAGAGTCCAGAACGAGCTCCTTGAACGTGGCATCGGACACGGCGCCGGCTGCCTGGGTCTCGGTAGCTTCGCAGACAACGCAGGACTTCATGGACGACGAGACAGCCCTGCTCTTGTTCACGACAGCACTGGACACAAGCCGCAAACCATTGTGACTGCAGGTTGCTGGACTGCTCTCGTCACGGAGGAGAGGCTGCTGCTGACCGCCAAGCCAGAGGGGGTTGCGGCAACCGCGGTAGCCTGAAGAGCAGCCATTGGAAAGACGCGTTTGCTCCAGCGAGAGAGGAGCAGAATGGAGAAGGCCTGTCAACACCGCAACAACACAACTTTTACTTTGTTCAGCTACCCTACTGATCTTTAATTTCGATTTTTTCGAATTTGCTATTTATGTGATCTTTACATTCGTTCAAGGTTTTGGGTCCTGCAGTTATTTAGGTGGGTCTTTAACTTTCGTCGAACGAAAAAAGCGGATCCTTAAATTTGACGACAGCCCTGTTTGAATCCGCCACTTTAGGCGGCAACGTTGTGCGAGGCCAGTCTGACGAGGCGGCTTTCCGATTCTCGCGGAAATCCGCCTCGTCAGAGAGGCGCGTCACTCATTTTATGCTCGCAGTCCAGGTGTTCGAGCCGGATGCGAACAAAAATTGACAGGAAAACATGGACATGGCACACATACTAACGGTCACAAAAGTGAACCCCGGGCTCAAAAGATAAAATTCAGAAAACTTACCCAAAAGAAATTATTTAAGTGGCACCTAACTAATTCGGCAAAAATTCATTTTCGTTGAACATATTCATCTAAAAATTATTTAATATCGAAATTAAAGATCAGTAGGGTATTTGACCAAATTTGGCATGTTGAGTCAAAACAAAACAAATAAAAATTGAAACGTCTCGATCTCGATTTCGATTTTGGAAGGTCTGGACATGTCAAAACCAAGTTTTGATTGGTTTTGATTTTGACTGACCCAGGGTCAGTTTTGACTTGATTTTGATTCGACTCCAATCAAAATCAAATAAAATAGCAATCAGGATCTGTTTTTACCTGCATTTAACATACTTAATCATGCTGGAAAACACGGCATGGCTGTGAAGGTGGTGAGCCCGCGGACCTTGCAAATCAGCCAAATCCAGAGCCTGCGCGGGCTCCCATTCAAAGTATGAAATCCTCCGCCGCAGCAGCTCAATACAAACATCATCTTTCTTCCTCCACATCCTTCACCATGTTGCGATTGGCTGCCCCTTTCTATGACCTGCCAACCAAGAATGAACCTGTTGTTGGTCGTTGCTCACCGTATCACCCCCTTGCCATCTGGTGTCAAAAGCTGTGGGCCCTGAGGCCAGTGCTGCGGAAGAGAATGTTTATAAGCGGCACCCAAAGCCCAAGGAGAACAGGCGGCTCTCTCTGGCGACGAGTCTGCTTCGGACCCTTTCTCCTAGCCTCCTGCTAAGTCACCAGGGACCAAGGAGCTGCTGCTGCTGCTGCTGCTGCTGCTGCTGCTGCTGCTGCTTCTTCTTGCTCTTGCTGACCCTCACATGTAACCAGTCAGCCCACATTCACGCATGCGGGCAACTGAGCATCGACAAGTGTACATGCAAGTGAAGTGATCAGGCAATGCAATGTTTGTATGGATATTACAAAAAACAGAAGTATCAAGTGGCTCTTGGACTGACGATGGCGCAGAGGCCGCAAAACGGTGGCATGGGAGACTTCTGGTGGGTACTGGTGTTTCATTAGATTGTTCGCAGCTATGTCCTTGGAGGAAGGACAGAGCCCGATTGTGGTGGTAGATCAGTCAGGTTGGCAAAAAACAACCCCCATCGTCAGGATATGAGCAATAAGCTTTCCGTCAGAAGACAGCCACTAACACAGCTGGGATAGGTAATGAAGCGAACACATTGGGGATAGGCTGCTCCATTTTCTCTGCTGATGATGCCAACTGGTTGTGTCTGCTATGGTTTATGTGCAGCCGCGTGCTGGGCCATGGCAGCAGTGGCCGCGGTGGATGCAGCAGCAGCCATAGTGTTCCAGACACATGCCTTGGGGATAACACCAAAGTTGTCCGTGCAGCAGGTCATTAGCTGTGGCAGTAACCAGGGCTGTGACGGTGGGCTCCCTTCTGCTGCGTTCGACTACATTGCCAACTTCTCAACGTTTGGGCAGTCTGGCAGCGGTCTCAAGGGTCTTGCTGCAGAGCGTGTCTACCCATACAAGGCCACCAACGAAACATGCCAGGTATTTCCTTCAATTTTCGTATTCATTCATTTTTTGGTCTTTGAAAAAATTTCTACTGAATTGTTTACAAAGCATATGTTCCCACAGACCAGCATGGGAAGAAACCTTCCAAAGCCACGTCACAGAAAGGTAGAAGAAGAAAAAGCCAAAAGCCCTATCCTTCTTTTTTTCTTTTCTTTTTTCTTCTTTTTTTTTTTTTTTGCAAAATGCTTTTTGTACCACATGGTGGGGAGGATGCCAATGTCCTGCGCGCCACCGCATACAAGATATGGTACAAGCCACATCCATAGAAATGAGAAAACAGGGTTAACGGGCAAGGCCGTGTGGCCAAGACCGCTACACAGGGGCGTCCACCGGCTCCACGTAACAGAGGTCTGAGAGGGAAACCGGGTCCTGGAGCCACGGAGCTGGTGGACGCTGCTGCAAATCATGGCGGAGCTCCAGATCCGGTCGGCCGTGGGCCACGCAAGCGCGGCGGATAACCGCGCACTGCCGCAGGACACCTGCAAGGGAGAGGCGCTGAGCGAAGAAAGCCACCGATCAGCTCGCCCAGGCTGCCAAGTCCTCCGGAGACGCTCCCTGATGTCCCTGTTGGAGGCAAAGCTGGGAGAGGCGGCGGAGAAAGTCCCACGCTGCTGGCCCGAGCCCGCCAAGTGTCTCCCAGGCAGCGGGCGAAGGACAAGAGCCGGGTGGTACTTCGTCCGCTTGGCCTCCTCCGCGTGCCGGAGCGCACGCCCCTCCGACGTGGCAGTCGCGCCGTGGGCATCCACGGTGGTGACATCGATGACGCACATGGCCCCATGTTCCCTGTCCTCCAAAATGAGGTCCGGCCGTAGGGTGGCAGCGGCAGTCGGGAGGAGGCCACCCGGCTCGACGCGCGTCGGCAGAGAGTGCTCGCGACAGATGCATGCCAACTCATCACGGATGGCGTGGTGGACCTCCGTGATGAACCTGGACCCCCGCTGACGAGTCACCGCGGCTGGGGTGAGGCCGCTGACCCCGCAGTGTTCCAGGTAGCCCAGTGGGAGGCCGAGCCAGAGCTGTGTGTGTAGTCGAAAATCTGCTGAGGAGAGTTGGACGCGGTCGCGGGGACCCGTCGGGGAAGCCTGAAGCCACAGTGCCGCGCCCCGCGAGCCGACCGCCCAACACCGGCGGACAAGCAGTCGCCGACACTCTGTGGCATGGTGGGGCTGGCTCTGCTGCTGCGAGGGGCACACACAGTGTCGAATCGCCGCGTCCCCGACATCCTGTACCCAGGCGTGGCGGAGGTTGTGGTAGAAGTCGGCGCTCAGCTGCTGGTAGATGTCACAGGGGGCTCCCACTTGCAGCTCCGACAAGGAGGGCAAGCGAGCCTGCACCGCGGCCGGGTCCCAAAGGGCCACCGCCGCGTCCCAAAGAGAGCTGAGAAGGGAAGGTGCGGAGTGAGCTGGTAGCAGCGGGCCAAAAAGTGTGAGAAGATCCGACAGCAGAGTCGCCGATGCCGCGACGTATGCCAAGGGGGCCGGGGAGCGTGCGCCGAACAAACCACAGCCGCCGTCGCGGAAGCGAAGCTGCGACTGTCGCCTGGCAAGGGCCTGAAAATCCCCTACCCGTGTCTGCAACGGCGCGTGAGTGAGACCCAGAATGCCCAGGACCGCCGTCCACACGGCATCGTCAAACCGGCCCAGGGTGTCTAGCCAAGTAGGAGTAGGAGGGAGCGCACGGATCCAGAAGCCGACTCTCGGGATGACACAGAGTCGCAGCAACATCATGGCGGCCTGCGCGTCTGGCAAAAGCGGCAATTCCGTCAGGCCCCGTGTCTGCTCTTGGAGCCACTCCTCCTGCCAGCTGGACTCGAAGTCTGGATCGCCGATCGGGCAGCCGAGAAGTACGACCCCCCTCGTCGATGCGCGGATGCCCATGAGAGAAAGTGGGATGGCGTCGTCCGACCGTCGCCAGAGGAGGCACTTCTGCTGCTGCACTCGGAGGCCCTGTCGCGCTGCTGCCGCCACGACCGCCTCGTAGCACTCGCCCAAGGGGGAAGGGGCCGCGACAATCGTGCCGTCGTCCTGAAAGGCCCCCATGTAGCCGCTCGCCTCTCCAGACGAATGCCGCAAGGCCTGCAAGCCGGCCTCCAGGACTGGAAGTAGCGCCAAGTCGAACAGCACGGGGCCCATGGGATCACCCTGACGGACACCGCGCTGGCTCGCGAGGACTGCGGGGGTGCGGACACCGAAGAAAAGCAGCTGANGCACTTCTCCTGCTGCACTCGGAGGCCCTGTCGCGCTGCTGCCGCCACGACCGCCTCGTAGCACTCGCCCAAGGGGTAAGGGGCCGCGACAATCGTGCCGTCGTCCTGAAAGGCCCCCATGTAGCCGCTCGCCTCTCCAGACGAATGCCGCAAGGCCTGCAAGCCGGCCTCCAGGACTGGAAGTAGCCCCAAGTCGAACAGCACGGGGCCCATGGGATCACCGTGACGGACACCGCGCTGGCTTGCGAGGACTACGGGGGTGCGGACACCGAAGAAAAGCAGCTGAGTGAGAGCCAGGAAGAACCGTCGCAGGAATGGGATCCAAGACCCGAAGCCGCGGTCGCGGACGGCCTCGAAGACTGCCCCGCACTCCACCTCGTTGAAGGCGTTCCGGATGTCGAGACGGAGCAACCAGTGGGACGGATGCGCCTGCAAGACAGCCCGGACGCCCCTGACCAGGAGGGCTGCCCCGTCGGAAACGCCGACTCCAAACTGGAGTGGCCGCAAGGTCGCTGCAATCCTGTCCTTGTCCCGAGCCAGTAGCACCCGCGCTGCAAGGCGGAGCAAAGCCTCCCCTATCGCTATCGGCCAAACCCCGTCCTCCTCCGTGGCCCCCTTCAGAAGAGGGATCAGGCAGCTGCGACCGAGGAGGAGGGCCACGGTAGTTGGCAGCTGGCCTCCAAGAATGACGACCAAAACCTCCAGCAGCGCATCGGGCCCCATGGCTGTGTCCAAGACAAAATCGCGAAGCATGTCCGTCGTAAGACCCTCCGGTCCGGCTGCTGAACCCCTGGGGCCATCCCTGAGGGCCTGGAGGAGAAGATCGGCAGTGAGCTCCTCCCCTCGTGCCGAGGGCGGTGGGACGTACGACTCCACCCATTCCGGTGNCAGAAGGGTGGACGGAGGGTGGCGCTCCTGCAAGGCCCGTAGCGTGTCCTGGGTGCCCGCTGCCGGGGGATGGGACTCGAACAAGTGCATGGCCCTGGCCGGGTTCCCTGCGTGAACGAGGGTGACTGCACGCTGGCGTCGGGCAGCTGCCTACAGCTCTGCCTCTGCTGCCGAACGCCGCGTCAGCCGGCGCGGGGTGAGAGAAGGGCGGAGAGCTGGGCGAGTCTCCATAGCCGCCTCCTCCGCGAGGCCGGCCCAGTCGCCGCCCTCAAAACGGCTGCAACACTCCAGTAGAACATCGGAGACGGACCGAGTGCGACGTCGGCGCGAATGCTGCCTGTGGGCGCGGTGTCCCTGATGCCGCAAGAAAGAAGAGGCGAGCACGTCCTCCCCGGCGAGCTCAATATCGGTGGCCACTCTGCAGAGTAAAAGCTGGAAGTGGAGCGGCAGGATCCATCGCTCACGCGCAGAGTCGGGAGAAGAGAGGGGATCCGCAACCCAGCGGCAAAGATGCTCGAAGATGGCAGCGACACGGTGGCGAGGCTCCCCATATAGACGCGGGTAGACTGCAGACGCGGAGACAAATGCAGATGTAGATGGCTCCTGTGGGATTGGCAGTAGACCACCCAGGCGCTCCCAACAGAAGTCTGCAAGCGAATCCCAGGCCTCCTGAATGAGGAGGTCTGTCGGCGGTGGGTGGGTGGAGGAGGCAGCCAAAAACGCCGCGAGGCCCTGGGAAACGAGGAGGGAGGTATCCAGCAACACTGTAGGGGCGAGGGCGCTGGCACACGGTAGCAACCCCTCAGAGATGTCCCTCCCGTAGTCTGGGCGCGCAAGACCTCCACGCGAGAGGGCGTCCGCCACCTGGTTGCGCGCCCGCGGGAGCCAGTGAAAAGCCACTATGCCGATGGCCGCAGCTGCCACCATGGCGTCTCGACGGCGGAGACGCAGGGCGGGGTGGTTGATGCGCCACTGTCCACGCATCTGGCAGATGACCAACTTGGAGTCGCCCAGCACGAGCAGCCGATGTGCCCCTAACCTGGTCGCGAGATGGAGGCCAAGGTGCAAGGCCGCGTACTCCGCCTGGTTGTCAGTCACGGCATCTTGGAGGCGCTCGACGGCCGAAAGAAGTGGCTCTCCGTCTGGGGAGTAGAGGACCGCCCCAGCTCCCCCCCTGAGTCCCCCTGTCGTCTCCGTCGCCCCGTCAAAGAAGATCCAGAAAGGACGGTCTCCATCCCGGACCTGCCGCGGCTCGGGCGGCCGGACCGCTAAGGCGAGGGGAGGAGCAGGAGTGGACTGCCCAGCGTCCCCCGACCCCATGGTGCTGCTTGACGCGGCCGGGGCACCACGGCGGTGATACGTCCGCAGAGGCTGCTGGACACTGGCACGATCAACGGGGGAGTCTACTGTAGAGCAGCCCCGCAGCGAAGGAGGACATCCCGAATGCCACCCCGAAGGCAAGTGGCCAGGAAGTCGGGGCTGATCACCTGGCCCAAGCCCCCCCCCTGCTGCGGGCGGAGGGCCGAAGGGGAGGATGGGTGAGGGAGGGAGGGGGTGGGAAGAGAAGAAGGCCGGTGGGCTGGTGACGTAGATTGGCTGGCCAGAGGGAGGGGGGCCGAGCGACGGGGAGGGGGAGAAGGTGAGGGACCCCGGAGGAGGACCGGCGTCCCGGGGGCAGGGTCCGTCGCAAACACCGGCGGCAGGGAGAAAGAGGAGAGGTCCCGGTCAAGTGAGAGGGCTATGGCGCAGAGCGGGGAGTGCTGCGCCGGGTAGAGGAAGCGACGGGAGAGGAGGTAGTGAAGGTGGCGCTTGCGCTCCGCGACAGAGCGCTGCAGCCATGGCGATGGCGACGAAGCAGTTGTGGGGCGGGCAGTTGATGGGGAACCCCCATCGCCGCTCCCTTGTGAGGTATGGCGGCTCTCCTGGAGGGGCAGCTGCTGTAGGCGCTCCTGGTGCTGGAGCCGCAGATGAAGCTGCTGCTGCTTCCACCGCTGCTGCTGGTCGAGCCGTTGAGCCTGCTGCTGCCGCTGAGGCTGAGGACCTCCCAGTGGCTGTAGACCACGCTGCTCTGGGGGTTGCTGCTGCGGCCGCTGCTGCCGTGGGGAGGGCTGGCGCTGCTGCTGCGGCCCCTGCTCGGGAGGCTGCCGATGCCGCGGCTGCTGCGGCTGCGGCCGCTGGTGCTGCTGCCGCTGTTGCTGTTGCGGCTGTGGCTGCTGGTGTGGCGGCCGCTGTTCGTGCCGATCCTGCTGCACCACCCGAACTGCCGCTGGAGGAGGAGTGCAGCAACCGGTGGAGGTACCGCTGCCGCAGACGGAACCGCCGGTGAGGCGGCAGCCGCCGAGACGGGCAGCCCACGAGGGGGGGTTGTGGAGTTGGGCTGCCCACGGTCGAGCGCCGCGCGGATCTCCCCGAGCAAGCGCTCGTGCTGGAGGAGGCGGTCCTCCATGCGGGCCTGCCCTGCAAGCACAGCCTGCAGCTGAGCATGGAGGTCTGGGTGCAGGGAGAGCGGCTGCGGCTGGGAAGCAGCACTCCGTGCAGGTGCATCGGAGGTGAGGGCCGCATGGAGCGCATCGGAGAGCCGGCGGAGTCCCTCCTCCGCGGGTGGGGCAGCAGCGTCGTCCTGGGGAAGCCAAGGGCGGAGAAGACCCGTGATGAGACTGTTGGCGCTATGGTGCAGGCCGTTGACGGAGGTGTGGAGGGCAGCAGCGACGTCCTGAAGGTGCGCATGGTCTGCCCGGTGGGCAGAAGCAGCAGCCTCCACGGCTGTGGCCTCCGCACGTTGCAAAGCCTCCAGCCGGCTGTCGAGGTGGGCAGTGTTGCACAAAGAAAGGTTGTGCAGATGCTCCAAGCCCTCCACCTGCATGCGAAACGCGGTTTCTTGCTCTCCAAGAAGGCGGAGGAAGTTGTGGTGCAGGCCGTTGAAGAGATCCGCGGACATGACGCTCAAGAAAAAGGCCAAGCGCCGCTGGGCAGACCCGACGTCCTGGACGCCCTCAGCTACCTCCTGAAGCTGGCCATGCGCATGCTGGAGGGCCTGCTGGACGCCGTCGGACCACCCCTGAGGAGCAAGAACTCGGCCGGTAGAGTCCAACACGGCCAGTCCAGGCGCGGAGCGGGGCAGGTCACGAGAAAGATCCCTGCTGGCGCAGGGTTCTTTCTCGTGACCTGCCCAGGGTCTGACCAGGTCCGCCACTGCAGGTAAGGTGGGAGAGACTGGAGGAAGAGGAAGGGCCTTTTTTTGGCCCGTTGAGTTCAATGGCCTCCTTTCCTCCCTACTCCTCCTATTCCACCACAGCCTTGCTTTCGTGTTTAAGCAAGTTAGCTGTTTTACATCTCCACAATTTTAGAAGCATCTGCTTCCAAGCGAGCCTCTTAAAGCTGTCATTCACCTTTGTTTCCTGCTGGGCCTGAGAATGTCGTTGTGAAGCAAATGGGACAAACGACACTTCGTTTGGTAAAGTGTAGAGCAAGCTAGCTCCAAAATCCTAATGCGAATGCAAGTTTTTTCTACAAGTCCATGAGTAACAAGGGATCTCCCTGTTACGGGTGGGACTCTCTAGTCGAGTCTCACCCGTCGGCCGGCGAGCTACACTTGCCGGCGCTCGACAGGGTGCGAGAGCAAACTCGCTCTATGTCCACAAAAAGGTGTGACGGCACCTGCGGAATCACAAAGTCGGTTATCCTAGGCCAGCTGTTAGAAAGCCTACAATAGACCCACAAAACATGCAAGTTATGGTCTAATCTAGGCCTCGCATGACAGCAAGCACACTATGACACATGGTTCTCAAGGACACAACTACGCTTTCCAGGGGGAGCAGGCAAGGGTCGACGGCCGGAAAAATGTGTGAGACAAGAGGACGGCGCAGCCACGTGATAGACTTGGCGGATGCGTGTCTCCGCGATCAACGTGGATCGCCACCGACTGCTCAATCCTCATGCACTGCACACCTGAGGACACATACGCATGAATACATACATGTATACATATACATGTATATATACATACAGAGGGTTATCACGCCCCCTTGGTCGAGGGTGTTGCATGCATGTAGCCGAACAGATGGAGCTGAGAGAAAAGTGAGGAGGATAGAAATGCTTTAATGAGAAAATCTGCAAGTTGCTCACTTCCAGACACCTCACAGACTTGGACAACACCTGTGTCCACTGCTTNATTTGCTTGATGCGTGGGTGCAGTACACCATCATTTGCCGTGATGCGACATGCAGCAGAGTTGTCATTGTACAATGGTATAGCCCCCACAAGTATGCCCAGCTCCCCCAACAGGCGTCGCAGCCAAGTTGCTTTGCATGCAGCTTCTCCCAAGGCCATACATTGTGCTTCAGCCACATTGCGTGCCACGCATGACTGTTTGGCACAACGCCATGACACAGCAGTGCCCCATGCACAGAAGACATACCCCCTGACTGCGTGTATTTCTGTCCCGTGCATAGTCACTGTCACAATTCCCATCGAGCAAGAGACCAATGCCAGGGGAGACGACGAGGCCCATGGATGCACTGTCAAACACATGACGCAGAAGTTTCAGCAATGCCTTCCGATGTGCATTGCGTGGTTGCTAGCTGAACTGGACAAGAGTGTTCACTGCACAGGAAATATCCGGTCGGGTGGTGGAGGAAAGGTAGGTGAGGCTGCCAGTGATCTGTCTGTACAGTGTGGGATCTATGTCAAGTCTGTAGTCAGTGGTGTGAGGGTCAACAAGGTGTCCGTACACGTCTAGACTCATCGGTTAATGTTGTGTGGGAAGATGTTGCGAGAATAGTTCTGTTAGATGTGCTATGAACCGTCGTTGGTGTGATGTCAAGGTCCGTGCTGCTCTATTGTATGTGATGGTCATGCCTAGGATATTCTCCTAGGTTGGTCATGCAGTAGTGTGCAGTAAGCAGTGCTTTTCTCTCTTAGACAAGAGGAAGAGAGGGCGAAAGAATCAATAAGTCATCCACACACACCAGATTTGCAACTTGTATACCGTTTACATGGCGGATGAACAGTGAGGGGTCAGGCAGAATTTGCGAAAACCCTCCAAGTTCCCATGTTCTGTTGGTTTCCTTGTTCTAACACCATGGTGCCTGTTTCAGTCTATACAGTGCCTTTAGCAGAAGCCAGACTCTGTCTATCCCGTCTGTGAACCTTGGTGATTGTTCCACATAAATCTCCTCATCCAGTGGTCAATTTAGAAAAACATTCTCGACATCCATTTGGTGGGTTTCTCAGTCCTCATGTACTGCAACCCCTAGCAACACTCGCATGTTACTAGGGCGACGTGACGTGTACTTGCCCACCGGGGCGTAAGTGACCGTAATTTCTTGCCCCGGTATCTAATGGAAACCTGTGGCAACCAGTCGAGCCTACTCCACAAACAAACCCTGTACATTCTGTTTTACTTTGAACACCCACTTTAGGTCAATTCCTTTACGCCCAGGAAGACAACGCACCAGCTGATAGACTTCATGCTCAAGAAGAGCATTCAGCTCATTAATCATAGCATTTCTCACTCTGCTACGTCAGAGCGCCCCCTTGCCTCTTCAAAGGTGAGAGGCTCTGGGTGGATAGCCACAGGCGATGTGGGGCCGGCTGTGTGGCGGAACTGTCGCTAATCCACCCGGGCCACGTTCCGTTGTCAGTGACGAATCGGCTCAGGCTGAACAGGATTGGTTTGTAGTGTGATTAGGCCAGGTGTGGACCCTGAGGAGTCTGCACTGGTGCTTGCAAGATCAGCCGGTGTGAGTAAATCGATGGGAACCAATGTGATCTAGGCCGTGACCTTGTGTTCTCTGGACGGTGGTGTAGCCTTTGGTTGCATGGTGGGAACAAACATGGGTACACTCACATACTCAGGGTATTGTGCTGGGAAGCACCGGTGAATGCTTGAGTCCCTTAAACACCTTGTATGGCATGTGTTCTAGGAAGGACGCATCTCGACTCTCTACGAATGCATGTTGCACAGGGTTCCAAAAGCTCCATGCCTTCGAGGCATGAGAGACTCCAACAAAGACACACCAAATGTCATTGGAATCAACTTGTGGCTGCGTTGAGGGTCAGCAAACTACACACAAACTATTGTGCCCCACACCCGTGCAGGGCATAAACCTGCTTTGTGCTTGAACCATGTCTTCCAGGGAGTGATCGTCCAGGGTAGGGGCCCTTGAAGTATCTTGTTCCATACCCAAGTAATGTACTTGACAACTTCCTCCCAAAGTCAATCCAGACTCAACCAACTAGGGTACGCAAAGCATCACCTAAGGTTCTGTCCCATCTCTCGGCCACCCCATTTTGTTGTGTATGGGGTGCAGTAGTTTGATGGATATGCCTCTAGTCTTCCCGCTTGTTTTTAGTGAGCCTAGGAATTCCCCACCCCTGTCTGCACAAAGGATGCGTAGAGAGCACCCAGTCTGTTGCTTAGCAGGGAGAATCCATTCCATGAGTGCCCGTTTAGCATCCGTTTTGGTTTTGAGCAAGAAACCTCAGCAGAAACGGCTATAGTCATCTGTCAATGTCAAAACATACAGTGACGCGTAGTGGACTAAAGGGACCGGCATTGGTCCAGTTAAATCAGCATGCACCAGCTCAAGGGGTGCCTCGCTGACATGCTGTGCCAAAGGAAAGCTCTGTCGGTGCGCCTTTCTCTCCTGACAATTGAGACAAGCAGGTGCTTTTAGGCTGTAAGGACAGTCGTCAAGGCTCATTCCATGTGCAGGTTGGTGTTTCAATGGATCTTTGATCAGTTCATTGTTGATATGATCCAGTCTTTTGTGGATAAGCTGAGTGTGTTTTGGGTCTGTTTTCTTCATGATTTGGGTCTGTGCATGGTTGGAGGGCAATGCACGGAATAGGGTTAGGCGGTACATCATGTCGGCATGCAAGGGCCCATCAGACAGCAGTGCACCGTGCACATCAAGCAGCATGAATTTTTCTGCTTGCGTCAGCGTTGACATGCCCAATTGGCGATCCAACTGCCGCCTTGACAGCAGGTTTACCTTCAGCCAAGAGACAAACAGAACCCAAGTCAGCCACATGACCCCTCCCGGTGTTTGCTTGACGACAGTCCCAATGCCTTCTCCTCAGCCCGCCCGCACATCCTCCACATCATGCGTTGCATACAGAGACACAAACAACTGACGATTAGGTAACATGTGATGTGACGCTGTAGTATCAAACAACCACTTGTGCGTGGGCAAGTTGTGCGACGTGGTGATGTGCGTGTGTCCAAGGCGCGGACCTGGCTGGGAGGCTGCAGTGTTCTTCGGAGGGAAGGTGGTGGGAGTAGCCTAGTGCATGTCAGAAGTGTGCAAGGTTGCCATGCCATCATACACGCGCTGGGCCCAGACTGGGACCAGCACTTGAGTCATTGCAAACGGTGGCATGTAGTGCGCAGGCAGCCCATAGAGCCCTGGCTATGGGGGCATCTGCTGTAATGGCTGTGGCTGAAATTGATGCTAAGGTGGCAGTCCAAATGTGGCTCCCACTACAGGGTGATTGGGGTGGAGCTCAGGTGCCCATGTCCACCAAAGCGTTGCATTGCGGGAAACTGTTGCAGTGGCTGATGCTGCTGCTGCTGCCTCTGCTGCTGCTGTGTCTGCTGCTGCTGCTGTTTCTCCATCATCTGCCGCTGGAGGGAGGAGCACCTGTGCCAAAAGTGCCCAGTCTGGTTGCAGTAGCTGCACCTCTGACTCCCATGGCCGCGTCCGCGACCGTGACCACTGCCACCAGACCAGCCACGACCCCCAATGGAGGATCGACCATGTGAGGTGAATGAGGTTTGGGTCACTGCAACAGCGGCTGAAGAGGAGCCCTGTTCTGCATACAGTGTTGGTGGTGCCACCATCATGTCATGTGCCTCGCCTTTCAGAATGTCTTCATAGTTGCGGAGCTCGTCAAAGACAGAGGCAAGGTCGATGGGCTCAATCTCAGCACGTCACGCCGGGACCCCTTGTACTGCNATCTCTGAGCGAGAGTACAAGGGTCATGCCCTGCTCTTCTTGACGCGTGGACAGGTGATGCCAAGCAACATGCGGTCATGCTACACCATTGCGTGGATCAGATGGATCATCACCTCTGCCGCCAAAACAAGAATGGCGCAGGTTGTAGGCTTGTGGATTGGGGAGTGCGCGTGTTAATGCAATGAATGCTAGCAGTAGCATGAGGTCCGTTGCAGTGTCTGGAGGCGGGCGGATGTATAGTTCCTCCAATCCATGCTCTGTCATCCATGACAAGAAAATGTCCCGCAATGCAAGGTAATCCCTCGTCCCTAGCTTTGCCATGGCGGCAGCGGTAAGGGTTATTTTGGGAGTGTTGCCTTCGCTACCGGTACCTCCGGCATTGCCGACACCGGTGGCACCTCCATTTGTCCCATCTACCTCACTCATGGTGCTCGGAGCATGGTTCCTGTCGTCTGCCTAGCTACGGCTGGTGCTGGGGAAGCCCAAGGAAACTTTGGTCGCAATTTCATTGCGCCCACTTCAGGCCCAGTTTTCTGTCAAAAGCCCGAAGCTCTATAGGGAAGCAGCCGAAGACATCGTCGGACCCTGCAAGTACGATCCCGCCCCCCCTAACCCTTTGCCCACCCCTAGAGTTGCGGTTGGGCACCTTAGGGAGGTCCTTGGAGAAGTGTGGGGCTTTCCTTGATCGGCGATGCTTCCAAGCTCCCGCCACATGCGCGGAGCCTTGCTAGGGCTCGCGCGTCTCCTTAGGCCTGGGTCGACGCCTTAGGTAGCCATCGTCAACCTGCTATAGCCTGCAGACCCTAGCTGATGTGGCGCCCCCTTCTTCAGCTCCTGCGGTTGGTTCTCGCCCCTCTCAGGCCTGAAAGAGCACTCTGATACCATAAGAGTATTGTTGCGAATCAAATGAGAGAAATGGCTCTTCGTTTGTTGAAGTCTAGAACAAGCTAGCTCCAAAATCCTAGGGCGAATGAAAGTTTATACATGTCCATGAGTAACAAGGGATCCCCCTGTTATGGGTGAGACTCGCTAGTCGCTAAGTCTCGCCCGTCGGCGAGCGTAGCTCGCCGGTGCTTGATAGGGTGCGAGGGAAGATTTGCCCCATGCCCACAAAAAGGTGGGATGGCAACTGCGAAGTCACAAAGTCAGCCATCCTAGGCCAGATGTTAGAAAGTCTACAATAGACCCACAAAACATGCAAGTCATAGTCTAATCTAGGTCGCGCATCACTGCGAGCACACTATGACACATGGTTCTCAAGGACACAACTAGGTTTTCCAGCGGGGGCAGGCAAGGGTCGACGGTCGGTAGAGTGCGTGAGACAAGAGGGCGGTGCCACCACGTGATAAGTTTGGCGAACGGGTGTCTCTGCGATCAACGTGGACCTGCCGCTAGCGACGACCTGCCAGCTGGCCGGACGCTAGCGTCGACCTGCTAGCTGGCCTGACGCTACCAGCTGCGGCCGGCGACCTGCGACCTGCGATCTGCGACCCTGGGCCTGCGACCTGCGACCTGCGACTTGCAACCTGCGACCTGCGACCTGCGACCTTCGGCCTGCAACCTGCGACCTGCGACCTGCGACCTGCGACCTTCGGCCTGTGACCTGCGACCTGCGACCTGCAACATGCGACCTGCGACCTGCGACCTGAGACCTCTCTCTTACGACCTGTTCCCTTGAACAGCAGCGGCCGCCACAGCACCAAAAGCAGCCGCATTAGCGGTAGCGACAGCAGCACAAGCAGCAATGGCAGCAGCCACCGTCTCAGCTGCGGCAGCAGCAGCAGCAGCGGCAGCAGCAGCAGAAGCAGCAGCAGCAGCAGCAGCAGCAGGTGCTGTTGCAACTTCAGAACAAGCAACGGCAGTGGCAGCGGCACTTCGTCGTCGAGGTGTCCTCACTGGGAGACTACACCCCTCCTTGGGTGTCCGTTCAGTCCCGTCTCCGTTCTCAACCTGGGGGCGGTGGTGGGTTCGGGCCGGGGCGGGTGCACGTTGGACGGCCCCCGCGGCCTGACACAGCTGGTCCCCTTTTGGGCCCGCGAGGGTGGACCGAGGACCTGCAG
Source organism: Penium margaritaceum (assembly GCA_023375785.1). Classification (NCBI taxonomy): domain Eukaryota; kingdom Viridiplantae; phylum Streptophyta; class Zygnematophyceae; order Desmidiales; family Peniaceae; genus Penium; species Penium margaritaceum. The sequence continues at coordinate 12,987 of SZWC01025078.1, read as the reverse complement.
GACGCCCTGAACGCGGCGCACGAGTGCCTTCGGCGGCTCGGCTCTGGCATAGACTACATCGGCGAGATGCAGCGGAGTCTAGCCAACAATCTCAGCGTCTCGGCTTCCGACATGGTGTCGTGGCTAGACGATAGTTTGCGTGATCTCCGGTTGTCTCAGCAGGAAGTGCTGCGCATCCATATGGAGTGCTTCGATCACCTCCTTCGCCAGTTGAAGGCAGGGTCCGAGGTCGCTGCAGAGTCGGTCTGCCATCTCCAAGCTGAGGTACGTGAGGTCCGCGACGCTGCCGCAGCTGCGGCTGCCGCGGCACGGCGGGTGGCTGCAGACAAGCAAGCGCAGGAGCACAGGGGTCCCACCACCACTTCTTGGTGGGAGGGTGTCCTCCACCGTCTCCTGTGGCCATGGCTAGAGGCGGATGGCGACCTCGACTCGGCCGCCTACCGTGGCCGGGCAGCCTCCGCACTCTCGGAGGCTATCCACTCCGCAGTCACGGTCGAGCTTCCATCTCTACCTCCATCTCCAGGGTTGAAGTGTCTTTAGTGGCGCTCCTCGGCCGGGTNAGTTGCGGCTGCCGCGGCACGGCGGGTGGCAGCAGACAAGCAAGTGCAGGAGCAGAGGGGTCCCACCACCACTTCTTGGTGGGAGGGTGTCCTCCACCGTCTCCTGTGGCCATGGCTAGAGGCGGATGGCGACCTCGACTCGGCCGCCTACCGTGGCCGGGCAGCCTCCGCACTCTCGGAGGCTATCCACTCCGCAGTCACGGTCGAGCTTCCAACCATCTCTGCTTCCGTCTCCAGGGTTGAAGTGTCTTTGGTGGCGCTCCTCGGCCGGGTAACTGACTTGGAAGGTCGAGCCGTTGGTGTTTCAGGCTCGGGCGAGCGCCACCTTCTTGATTCCCTCCAAGAGTTTAATGCTGTCCTTGGCAAGATCGAGGGGCGGCTGACCACGTTAGAGGCGCAGGGCCGTCAGTTGCCTCCCAGTGGCGAGGAGTTGGCCATGCCACCGCAGGTGACAGAGCTGCTCGAGCTGGTGCGGCAGTTGCTCCTTTAGTACCTGCCGGTATCCCCACAGCAGTCCCAGCATTCACAGCAGCCGCCCCAGCCACAGCTGCCACGACAGCAGCAGCAGCAGCCACAGCGGCAGTAGCCACGGCAGCAGCAGCCTCAGCTGTGGCAGCAGAAGCTCCAGCAGCAGCAGCAGGAGCAGCTCCAACAGCAGCAGCAGCAGCAGCAGCTCCAGCAGCAGCAGCGACAGCAGCAGCAACGACCTTCACAGCAGCAGCAGCAGCGGCAGCAGCAACAACAACAGCAGTAGCAGCATCAGCAGCCGCGGCAGCAGCAGGCATCACTGCGGCCTCCTCCGCCGCCCACGCAACAGCAGCAGCAACAAGCGCAGCGGCCGCTACAGCAGGAGCCGCAGCCGAAGAAGAAGCTGCCGCCGGAGCAGCAGTAGCAGCGGCGGCAGCAGCGACAGCAGCGGTCTCATTCTACTGAGCCCTCGCAGGAGTCCGGTCCATGGCGGGAGCGCCCTGTGCCGGCCGCCACGGGGAAGCTCTCCTCGTTGTTGCGACGTGGGTTCCTGTACCCTCGTCAGTGGCGCTTGGTCCACACCTTGTGCGCCATGCTTGACAGGGACGTGTTGGATCACGCTCTTCCGCCGGTGCACGTCCGGGACCCGCTCCCGGGCACCCAGGTGCTCCGTCCGGGTCCGCCCCCTTCCCTCCTGCCCCGAGCTAGCCGGTTCGTGACGCCAGCAGACCGTGGCTCTCCAGAGGGCTCGCACTGCGTACACTCTGGCCCGCGGCTGCAGCAGATCCCCTCTGGGCACCCCCTACCCCGCTCTTCGGGGCAGGCGGGCGCCGGATGGCCGGTCCCGGGCCAGGGCCCGATCCTCGGTCGCCCATCCCCCTCGGGGAGCGACAACCAGCCCCCCCAGCCTCTAAGCCGGCCGCAGGCGGTCGCGGCTACGCCCGTTCCTAGAGGTTGGCACCTTGAGCCACCCACAATTGTGCCCGGCATCGCTCGGGGGTGGGATGCTCCTGGGCCGGATGCCCCCGGCCCCCACCATCTGGCACCCCTGGCACTGGTGCCCGGCACAAGAAGGTGGAGAGCAGCGGCAGCGGGGGCACCAGTGGAGAGTCGCCCATGAGCTTTGGCCGATGGACGAGGTTATGCTGCCGTGGTGCCTTCACTTTAAGGCGGAGGACTAGGCGGGTCTCCTTGAGGAGGCTCTAGAGCAGGTGAGGCCGGCGGCGTGGGCCCAGGTTGTTGCTCGGCCCGTCACCCGGCAGGCAGCGGCGGAGCAAGGGGCACCGGCGGCAATGGCGCGGCAGAAGGCAGAGAGCCCAGTCCATGTAGGGGCGCTCTCTCGGGCCATGCGGTCGTTTGAGGATCACCCGCCCATGGCGGGCACGGCTGCGACTGTGGCGGCGTTCCGGGAGCGTCACCCCCAAGGGCGACTATCCATCCCGGAATGGGTCCATGGGTTTGAGGACCCCACGGGGGGCGGTTCAGATCACTGAGGAGCTGGTGGAGGAGGCATTGCACGAGGCGCGGCGCGGCTCCAGCCCGGGGCCCCGCTGCCTTACCATGGACCTCCTTCGCGATCTTGTCATAGACTCCCCCTCTGCCATGGCTGATGTCCATGCCGTCCTTTGTGCCATCCTTGACGGGTCCCTACCGCAACGTGTCGCTGATTGCCTGGGCCGCAGGACCCTCATCCCCATCCTCAAGGGGGAGACGGAGCAGGATGGTGTGCGCCCAATCGCAGTAGAGGATGTGTGGCTCCGGCTGATATGGAACCTCCTCCTCCTCCGCGACAAGGTCAAACTCTCATCTGCCATACGCCCCCTCCAGTACGGTGTGGGAGTTTTGGAGGGAGCGGCAGTCCTGATTCGTGGAGTCCGGGCCGTGTTGGCGGCCAACCCGTCGTTTTGGATGCTGCGGCTGGACATTGCCAACGCGTTCAATGAGGTCGAGCGGGCATCTATCTTCGAAGCAATGCGCTCGTCGGGCCTGGGGGCGTGAGTCCCCTACCTTCGACAATTCTGCGTCCATCCTCCCCAGCTCCTTCTCTTCGGGGTGGACACCCCCACCGTCCTGGAGAGCGCTCGGGGGGTGCGGCAGGGGGATCCAATGGGGCCCGCCCTCTTTGACCTTGCCCTTGGTCCGGTCCTGGAGGCGTGCGCCCGGACGTTGGTGACGGTGGATCGCAGCCGGCAGAGCCACGTGGGGGCCTTCCAGGATGACGCGACTATTTGCGCACCTCCACAACTCCTCGGCGCTTTCATGGCGGCCATGGTGGAGGCAGCGGCGCTCCAGGGGCTCCAGGTGCAGCCAGGGAAGTGCTTGCTGTGGCAGCGGTCAGGGGCCGAGGTGCCGCCGCCTCTCACGGACCTGCCTCGGACGACTCACGGGGTACAACTCTTGGGCTGCCCAGTGGGGGTCGAGTCTTTTCACGTGGAGTTGGGAGAGCAGTGGCTCCAGGATCAGGTCTGTGGGCTCGAGCAGCTTGGCCGCATGGAGGACGTCCAGGCGGCGATGACGCTCCTCCGCCTCTGCGTCGTCCCCCGGGCAGACTTCTGTGCGTGAGCACTCCCCCAGAGTCCTGGTGGCTGTAGGTCTTCGACCACTTCGACTCGGCGCTATGGGCGACGGTTCTCTCCTTGCTCCAGCTCCAGGCAACAGTCGAGGGGTCGATGCACTGGGAGCTGCAGCTGCTGGCGCGATGGCAGCTGCAGCTGCCACTAAGCCTTGGAGGGGCCGGCCTTCTTAGTGCTCGAGACCGGGCACCCCTGGCCAACGCCTGCGCGACGGGATCCCTCTTGCACGCCCTCGCATTGGAGTTCTAATCCTTCCTACCCACTGACGGAGACCTGAATTTCCTCTGCCCGCTTTTGGGGCAGTTCAAGTGTGAGCTGCCTCTGTCAGTGTTTTTGGCCTTCCCATCCATGGAGGCCTTGCATTAGGGCAGGGAGCCGCGGCTTTACCAGCAGCTGAGCGCACTCTTCTTTGCGAGTTGCCGGGAGTGGTGGGTGGAGGAGGCCGGGGCAGTGGCGCTGCGCCATTGCACGTGTGATAGGCATGTACCGTGTGGCCCCAACACGGGTTGCTGTCGTCGAATTCAGAGCAGGTGCTGGGCCACAGCTAAGGGTGCACACCATGCTGGAACCGCGGTTCTGACATCAGAACCGGGTTCACGAGTCTGGATGCGTCCCAGAACCGGAACCGCGGTTCCTGGATTGGAACCGCGGTTCTTTAGATTCGCGGTTCTTTTCATGCTAGACTCGCGGTTCCTTCAGAGTGTAGCTCTCGGTTCCTCTCGTTCAAGGTTCGCGATTCCGTGTGCACGTGATTTGCGGTTTTGTGTGACGGTTTAAAGACATTTATACTCCATGTTTCTAGCACTACTGCCTCATTGCTTCATTGTACATGTGCACCATTGCCCCATTGCACCATTGCACCATTGCATCATTGCACCGTTGCACACATGCAGAGTTGCACCATTGCTCAATTGCACCATTGCACCATTGCTTCATTGCACCATTGCACCATTGCTTCATTGCATCATTGCACCATTGCTTCATTGCACCATTGCACCATTGCTTCATTGCACCATTGCTTCATTGCATCATTGCCTCATTGCACCATAGCACCATTGCACCATTGCTCCATTGCACCATTGCACCAATGCACCATTGCACCATTACACCATTGCACCATTGCACCATTGCACCACTGAACCATTGCACCATTGCACCATTGCACCATTGCACCATTGCACCATTGCACCAACACAGCAGCGCACCATAGTGGAGAGAGAATGATAGAATTGGAAGTTATTTCATGAAATCATATAGTACAAACGCAGCAGTGGACAGAGATGAACCTTATGACATTGTTGGCAGGGGCGGGGTCATGGCGACCCCGCCCCTCCCCCCCCCTACCCCACTGTCCATCTGCCACGAAGTCATCTAAACAATGGTCTTCAATGCCAAAGTGTCACAGGACATTGGTAGATAGTTCCAGACCTAAGGAGTCCTACTCCTACGACATCTCTACGACATCATCATCGAGACTGAAGTTCTGCAAGGCGTCAGCTGCAGCGTCGCCCTCGCTGTCGTCCTCATCGTCGTCGTCATCTGAGTCTTCGTTGAGGTCATCCCCACCACCATCTCCCTCCTCCTCGTCCTCCTCATCGCTGCTACTCCCTTCTGCTGCTGCCAATGCCGGCGTTGTCAGGTTGCGCACCGCACGACGCCGAGTTGCCCGTCGCTT
>SZWC01025074.1:8432-21807 GCA_023375785.1 Penium margaritaceum | reverse complement strand
AATAGAGGCGATACTCGATGCAAAGGCCGGCTGGTGGAGGGCCTTTGTGAGGAAGTCTGCGAGCTGGAACTCAGCGGAGATGAAGCGGAGAGAGACAGCGCCGGACGCGACGACGTCACGCACGTAGTGGTTCTCAACGTTAATGTGCTTGGTGCGACGGTGAAGCGCACCTGCGTTCCGGGCAATGGCCAGCCCACTCTCACTGTCGGTGTGGAGAGGCACGGCTGGGGTGGGGAGACGAAGGTCGCCAAGAAGGCGGCGAAGCCACACTGCCTCAGCGGTAGCACCGCCCAAGGCCATGTACTCGGCCTCGCCAGTGCTGCGGGCGACACAGCCTTGTTTGCCGCTGCGCCAGGAGATGGCAGCAGGGCCGAAGAGGAAGACAAAGCCGCTGCGGCTGCGGGCGTCTGAGTCGCGGGCATAATCACTGTCGGCATAGCCTGTCAGGAGAGGTACGCCCGACCCGGCCGGGAACACGAGACCGGCGCGTGAAGACCCGAGGACGTAGCGAAGGACATACGCGGCCGCCTGGAGGTGAGCCGTGCGAGGCTCGCGGGCATACTGGGCCAAGACGTTGACCGTGCAGGCAATGTCAGGGCGCGTGGTGCCGGCGAGATATGTAAGTGCGCCAATGATGGACTAAAACGTCACGGCGGACTCTGGCGCACCGGACTCCGCGTCGTGAGCCACACGAAGGGCGAGCTGAGTGCCCGGTGGCATGGGCGAGGAGGCAGAAGGGAGAGGGCGGGAGAGGTCGACGACAGAGGCAAAGCGGTCTCCAAGGGTCTGTACATAACGCTCCTGATGGACCAACAGACAGTCAGGAAGGCGCTCAATCTGCATCCCCAAAAACATGGCAGCAAGGCCAAGATCCTTCATACGATATGACCAGGAGAGAAGACTCTTTGCCTCGGAGATCGCAGAAGAAGAGGGAGAGGTTATGAGGAGGTCATCCACATACACCAAGATGAAGGCGGGCGTGAGAGTCGTGCCACCGACAAAGAGGGAGGGGTCGGACTGGCTAGGACGGAAGCCGCCACGGACGAGGGTAGACGAGAGCTCCTCGTTCCAGCAACGAGGGGACTGGCGGAGACCATAGAGCGCGCGACGGAGGCGACAGAACCTGCCTGTACCGTCGGAGAAGCCCGAGGGCTGGACCATGTACAGCTCCTCCTCTAGGCGACCGTGTAGAAAGGCATTGTTCACATCCATCTGATGAAGCTCCCACCAAAAGTGGGCCGCGAGACAGATGACAACACGGCTCGCCGTGAAGCGGCCGACAGGGGCATAAGTGTCTGTGAAGTTGACGCCGGGGACCTGCGAGTAGCCCTTGGCGGTGAGGCGAGCCTTGTACCGATCGAGGGTACCCGAGGCAGTGAAATTCTTGCGGAGAACCCACTTGGCCTTGATGGCCGTGCGACCGGGGGGAAGGTCGGCGAGTTCAAGGACACCGTGCTCAGCCAGGGCGGCAAGCTCAGCAACACAAGCCACATGCCAGGCAGCGGCATCCGGGCGAGCAAGTGCGTCGGCCAGAGTGAGGGGGTCAGACTCATCAAAGGGAGAAGAAGAGGGCGAGGGCGGAATTGAGGTGACCGCGAGGGCACGAGCAGCAGACGCCGGGGCACTGACGAAGTGGTGATCAGTGCAGGCGTCAAGTGCATGGCAAAACTCGAGATGAAAGAAGTGGCAACCGTGAGCGTGGCCCGGATGGAGGGTGCACCTCGACAGAGGGCGAGACAGAGGCAGCATAGCAGCAGAGGAGAAAGGAAGGGGAGAGGTAGGAGGGGAAGCAGAAGTGGTAGGGGAGGGCGGCGGAGGGGGAGAGAGAGGTGACGAGGCGATAGTGGGAGGAAGCGGGCAGGGGAGGGGGGGGGAGGTGGAAGGGAGTGGGATGGACGGGGAGGAGGAGAGTGGCACAGGGGAGACTTGGGAGGGGAAGGGAGGGGACGACGCAAGAGCTGGGGATGGGGATGCAACAGGGAGAGGAGCGAGAGAAGGGGAAGAAGCGACGGGGGATGAGGACAGAGGGAGTGGGACGGCAGGTGGGGAAACAGAAGTACAAGTAAGTGTGCGAGCGGTGCGAGAGCGAGTGCGAGAGGAGACAGGGGAGGAGGGAGGAGGGGTGTTCAAGAGAGGGGAGGGCAAAGCGAGAGGGGCGGGGAGAGCAGGGGGAAGTGGGCGAGGGGAGAGAGGAGGGGGAGGAGGGGGAGGAAGGGGAGGAGGAGAAGGAGGGGCGGGGGGCCGAGCCCAAGCAGTGTGTGTGCGCATCCAGGAGTGGGGGCGAGAGGGAACACCAAGGACAGAGGCAGGGGCAGGGACGAGGGGGGAAGGGGGAACTGCCGGAGGGGAGAAACAAGGGAGGGGAACGGGCGACAAAGACGAGGGCGAGGACGGAGGAAGGGACGGAAGGGTCTCGCGAGAAAGGATGTCGATAAGCGGAGGAACGGGCGAGGGGTGGGCGGAAAGGGCAGCAGTGGGCGAGGAAGGTGAAGACGGGGACACTGCAAGAATGACTGGGTTGCCCATAGGAGCAAGAGGGGAGGACGCCCGGGATGGGGCGGCCTCCGGAACGTCCTCGATAGAGAGGAGAACAGGATCAGGTGTGCGGGGGGTGGGCAGGGCACGGGGAAGACCGACCAGCTGAGGCGTAGTCAGGGCAGCTGGGACAGGAGGAGGGGAGGAGGGGAAGCCAGGGGGGGAGGCAGGGGACGACACAGGAGACGGTAAGAGAGGAGAGAGTGGAGAGACCGGTGGCGGACCGCCACGACGATGGGAGGGGGGAAGGGGAGGCGGGGGCAAGGCGAGAGGCGGGGGGAGGGGAGCATGCAGGGAGGGAGACGGTGAGACGGGGGGGGAGGGAGAGGAGGTCGGAGGAGGAGGGATGAAAACAGGCGCGGAGGGAGGCCCAAGCGGGGGGACAGGGGCCAGCGTAGGAGGAAGAGGAGGAACCGTGGGGTGGTGCGAGAGGGCATGCGAGGAGGGTAGGAGGGAAGGAGGGACGGTGGGAGGGGAGTGAGATGGCGGCGGGACGGTCGGGAGGGACGAGGGAGAGGGGGCAGGAGCAAGGGTGACCGAAGGGACAGGAGGTACGAGAGGAACGTCAGTGTGACCGGAAATAGCGACACAAGACGGGGTAGCGATGGGGCCGGGAGGAGTAGTGCCACCACGGGGGGCAGTAGGCTCGCGACTGGGTGGGCCACCTAGGAAGACACCACCCCCGAGAGCGACAGAGGCTCCAGCAGCCCCAGAACAGGGAGAGGCCGCAGCGCTTGGAGGGACGGCGAGACCGCTCGATGCGAGGACACCACTAGGGAGAACTGCCGGAGCGGGAATGACGACATCAGCAGGGCGGCCGGGGTCACCGGAGGCACCAGAGTCAGGACCGACGGGTGCGGCAGCGTTGACAGAGGGAACAGGAGGCACGGGAGGGACCGCTGGGGAAGGGGAGGGAGGGGAAGGGGCAACAGCAACTACAAAGCCGTCAGAAGTGTAGGCTGTGGCAGAGGTCGGGGAAGGGAGGCAGCGATCCGTACGGAAGGCGCCATAAGTCAGATGCTCAAAGAAACGAGCATGGCAAGACTCGATAAGGCGGTGGGCGACGGGATCCCAAAAGCGGTGTGCACAGGAGTGAGGCGCAACCCCAAGAGTGACACAGAGGCGCCCAGGTGGATCAAGCTTTCCCGTCCGGGAAAGGGGGGTAAGGTAAACGGTGGCCATGGTGCCCCAAACAACAGCCTGACTGAGGTCAGCACGGCACCCATAGAACAACTGGAACGGGGTCGTGTCGGGGGCAAGGGGACCATGCGAGATCCGGTTCCAAACCCACGTGCGATAGCTCGCTGCCTCAGACCAGGATCTGCGACCTCGATCAAGGAAACCAGCCTCGGCCATCATAGTGCGCACTCCCTCGACAAGAGTGCGGTTCCAGCGTTCAGCCACCCCATTCTGCTGCAGAGAAAAGGGGGCGGAGAGCTCATGAACCACACCCTCACGGTCAAAGAACGATGCTGTGGCCCCAAAGAACTCACCACCTCGGTCAGATCGAAAACGCAATAGCTGGTGGCGACTCTGGCGCTGTGCAACTGCGTACCACGACTGAATAGTCTAGGCAACATCGCTCTTTGCCCGCAAGAAGAAGAACCATGTGTAGCGAGAATGATCGTCGATCAAACTGAGGATGTACGTGGCATGCTCAGCAAGAGACTCATCCTGGAGAGGTCCAAGGATGTCAGCGTGGACGAGCTCAAGGGGAGCGGATGCACGTGAGGGTGAGGACGGAAATGGAAGACGATGCATCTTGCCGACGGCACAGAAGGTGCAATCGGCGGCACATGGTGCCCGGAAAGAGGGGTCAGACAAACCGTCAGCAGGAAGGGCGCGAAGGAGGGAAGCAACAGCAAGAGAGGGGAGGTGACATAGGCGGCGGTGAACAAGGTGGGCATGGGCCGAGCAGGAGAGAGCAACGAGCGCAACAGCATCGGCGGCGGACGCGGAGACGGAGTGCGGGCCAAGGACCTGATAGAGTCCCTTACCAGGAGGCCGCCGACCACGAAGGACGACGCGACCACTAGCTCGGTCAGTGACAGCGACAAGCCCAAGAGCGTAGGTGGTGGAAAAACCACAGATGTCGAGGGTGGGGACAGACAAGAGGGAAAAATCAAGAGACGGAACGTAGAGGACGGAGGTCAAAGTGAGAGAGCCAGTGGAAGAAGTGAGGCATACAGTGCCGACACCAAGCATGGGGAGGGGCACCCCGTCACCAGTGTACACTGAGGTGATCATAGAGACAAGGCTGAATTCGGTGAACAACTCGCGAGTGGGGCACATGTGATCAGTCGCTGCACCGTCGACGACCCAAGATGGAGCCGCGACCCGCTCAGTGCCAGAGAGAAGGCAATATGCGGTCGTGCGAGAGAGGGAGGGAGACGGACAAGGGTCACACGAGGGAACGTCGGAAGAAGGGGGAGAAGGCGTAAAGAGGTCGAAGAGAGGAGACGTACCAGCAGGCGGTGGGCCACCAAGCACACCCTCCGCCAGAACACGACGGATGAGGGCGATGATGGCATCCTCAATAAGTGGAGGAGGCGCATCGGGCGCCGGCGGTGGACGAACAGGGGCAGCAGGCGGAGGAGCGCCAAGAACCACCAATGGAGGAGCGCCAGGGGCGGCGTAGGGGCGGCCGCGGAGGTGAGCGCGCTGACGGGCAATGCGCTCGCGAAGATCGGGAGCGGGAGGGAGTGGGCACGCATCATGACGATGACCTATAACATCGTAATTCCAGCACGAGGGCGGACGGGCACCGCCACCGCCGCCACCACCACCGCCCCTGCCCGGCGGGGCTCGAACAGCAAGGGCATGAGCCGGCGGAGGAGGGAGGAGGCCGGGCAAAGTGTCGGACAGAGCTGGCTCGGTAGGAGATACGGGGGGCTGGGAAACTGCCTGAAAGGAGCGAAGCCCGTCGAGGAGAACGGGCCAGATGGCACCAGGAGTCTGGTACGCAGCCTGAAGAGTAAGCGCAAGGGGGAAGGAAGTGAGGGCGCCGGAGAAGGAGGGTCCGAGACCAGCGACGACAGAGGTGACGAAGGCCGGATCGGACAAGGAGACACCTGCAGTGAGAAGCTCACTCTGAAGAAGCTCTGCGCGGCCTAAATAGGCGCCTAGAGACTCGTCAGGACGACGATGGAGAGCTCGAAGATCAGCAAGAAGGGAGGAAGCGGAACAAAGAGAGTCAGACGAGTAAAGGGCAAGAAGTGCCGTCCAAGCCTCGCGAGGGCGAGCAGGAAGAGCGGCGGTGGGTGCGAACCGATCAAGCTGGCATAAGGCGACTAAAGGGGCGGCAGAATACAGGAGGTGGAAAGCAAGGGCACCGCAATCAGGGTGAAGAAGAGGGAGGGAAGGAGATGGGTCGTAGTGCTCCCAGAGGTCGTGCATGTGAGCCCAAGAGACAAAACGAGGGGACCACTCTGAAAATGGAGTGCCTGGGATATGAGCGGGAGCAGCAGTCAAGGGCAAGGACGGAGCAGCGGAAGGGCGAAGATCACGACGGGCGAGCTGGGCGACAGCAAGGGCAAGTACGGCAACAGGGTCACCACGGGGAGGTGCGCCAACAGAAACAGCGCCACTGCTTGGAGGGAGAGCACCGGCCGGGGCCGCGCCGCCAGGTGGAAACGCACTAGGAGGGGGGGCACCGCCGACACCAACGAATCCGGGGGGGGCGGCGGCATGACCGGAAGCAGCGGCACCAGGCTGGGCGATGACGATGCCCGGGGGAATAGCGGCACCAGAGAGGACAAGAGGCCCGCTCGCGGGCGGACCACTAAGGATGGCCCGACCCCCCAGGGGGGCAGAGGCTCCAGCTGCCCCAGAGCTGGCAAGGACGGCGGTGCTCGGAGGGAATGCGGGAACGCCGGGCGCGAGGACACCACCAGGGGGTGCAGCCGCAACGGGAATGACGATGCCTGTAGGGATAGCAGCGTTGGGTGCGGTGTCATCGGAGGCGGCAGAGTCGGGATCGACGGGTGCAGTAGCGTCGGTAGAAGAACCGGGAGGAGCGGCATGAGAAGTACCGGCGGGATGAAGGGCGAGGGCGTCGAGGATGGCCGCGGAGAAGGGGAACGCAGGAGCCCGGGGGGGAGATAGGTCGGATCGGGGTGGGGAGGGGGGGCCGCGAAGGGCCGCGAGAGCCGCGGTGACAGCAGCCTCAGTAGCGGAGCGAGGTGAGAGGACGAGAGAGTCATCAACGAGTCCGGTGTCAACGGAGGCGGAGTGACTCGCCTCAGTTGACACCTTGGAGGCGCTATCACGAGTCGCGCGGGCAGCAGCGGCGGCAGCTAGGGCTCCGAAGAGGCCTAGATCAGCCATGGCGCTGCTAAGGGCGGGTCGAGGACCTAGGGACGCGAGGAACGAGCGACTGGTGGAGACGAGGGCGGGAGTGACACCGGAGGGGGCACCCCGCGAAGTGCAGCGGTAACAACGGCGGCAGCGGGCACTCAAGCAAAGACCGCGGAGACGACGAGGACGAAAGCGGTGGAACAGGCCACCGGAGCAGTGGAAGCAGAGGCGAGAGGGTCATAGGCCCACATCACGGGCTTGATGCCATGTTGAACGTGATGCGTGGAGCGGGACGCGGGACTTGTAAAGCTGGGAGTTAGCCGCGGGGCTAAATGTCCCTCGTAGCTGTGAGGAGAATGAGCTCTCGAGAGATGTGAGGGGGGTTTGTTCTCGAGAGATGTGAGGGGGGGAGAGAAGTGTTGGGGACTTAGCGGGAGAGGAGATCGAGACGAGTTGTTTGAAAGTTTCGTTAGGAAGAATGAGCGAGAGGAGAGCGAGGACCGACCCCTACCGGGTCGGCCTCGCCCAGCACATGATGTCAGCGGGGTGGGGCATGTTGCGCAGCGCAACATGCCCCAGTCTCGATAACAAGGCCAAGACAACTGGAGCAAGCCCAAGACAACTGGAGCAAGCCCAAGACAATTGGAGCAAGCCGAAGAAACCTGGAGCAAGGCCAAGAGATCTGGCGCAAGCCCAAGACACCTGGAGCAATCCCAAAACAACTGGAGCAAGGCCAAGACAACTGGAGCAAGGCAAAGAAAACTGGAGCAAGCCCAAAACAACTAGAGCAAGCCCAAGACAACTGGAGTAAACCCTAGACAACTGGAGCATACTGAGGACAGCTGGAGCAAGGCGACGACAACTGGAGCAAGCCAAAAAGAACTGGAGCAAGCCAAAGTTCAATGGAGCAAGGCCAAGACACCTGGATCAAGCCCAAGACAACTGGATCAAGCCAAAGACAACTGGAGCAAGCCCAATACAACTACAGCAAACCCAAGACAAGTAGACCAAGCCGAAGACAACTGGAGCAAGGCCAAGACAACTGGAGCAAGGTAAAGACAACTAGAGCAAGCCAAAGACAACTGAAACAAGCCCAAGACAACTGGAGGAGGTCCAAGACAACTGGAGCAAGGCCAAGACAAGTGGAGAAAGCCCAAGAATACTGGAGAAAGCCCAAGACAACTGGAGCAAGGCCAATACAATTGGAGTAAGCCCAAGACAACAAGAGCAAGTCCAAGACAATTGGGGCAAGCCCAAGACAACTGGAGCGAGCCCAAGACAACTGGAGCATGGCCAAGAAAACTGGACTAAGGCCAAGACAAGTGGAGCAAGGGCAAGACAACTAGGGAAAGGCAAGGAAAGATGGAGAAAGCCCAAGACTACTGGAGCAAGGCCAAGACAACTGGAGCAAGCCCAAGAAAACTGGGGCAAGCCCAAGACAACTGGACCAAGCCGAAGACAATGGGAGCAAGGCCAAGAAGCCTGGAGAAAGCCCAAGACAACTGGAGCAAGCCCAAGACAACTGGAGCATGCCCAGGAAAACTGGAGCAAGGCCAAGACAACTGGATCAAGCGCAAGACACCTGGAGCAAGCGGAAAACAACTAGAGCAAGGCCAAGACAACTGGAGCAAGCCCAAGACAACTGGAGCACGCCCAAGACAAATGAAGCAATTCCAAGACAACTAGAGCAAGGCCAAGAAAACTGGAGCAAGCCCAAGACAACAGGAGCAAGCCCAAGACAAGTGGAGCATGTCAAAGACAACTGGAGCAGGGCCAAGACATCTAGAGCAAGTCCAAGCCAACTCAAGCAAGCCCAGGACAACTGGAGCAGTCCCAAGACAACTTGAGCAAGGCCAAGACAACTGGAGCAAGGCCAAGACAACTGAAGGAAGGCCGAGACACCTGGAGCAAGGCAAAGACAGTTCTAGAAAGCCCAAGAGAACTGGAGAAAGACCAAGACAAATCGAGGAAGCCCAAGACAACAATAGCAAGCACAAGACACTTGGGGTAAGCCAAAGACAAATGGAGGAAGCCTGATACAACTGGAGCAAGGCCAAGACAACTAGAGCAAGCCCAAGACGACCAGAGCAAGCCCAAGACAACTGGTGCAAGCCCAATACAACTGGAGCAAGCCCAAGACAAGTGGAGAAAGCCCAACACAACTCGAGCAAGGCCAAGAAAACCGGAGCAAGTACAAGATAAGTGGAGCAAGCCCAAAAAAATTGAAGCTATCCGAAGACAGCTGGAGCTAGTCCAATACAACTGGAGCAAGGCCCAGACAACTGTAGCAAGCCGAACACAACTGTTGCAAGCCCGAGGTAACTGGAGCAAGGAAAATAAAACTGGATCAAGCCCAACACAACTGAAACAACTGCAAGAGATTTGGACCAAGCCCAAGACAACTGGAGCAATCCCGAGACATCTAAAGCAAGGCCAAGACAACTGGAGCAAGACTCTAGTTGTCTTGGGTTTCCTTGATTTGTCTTGGCCTTGCTCCAGTTGTCTTGGGCTTGCTACAGCTGTCTTGGCCTTGCTCCAGTTGTCTTGTCCTTGCTCCAGTTGTGTTGGCCTTGCTCCAGTTGTCTTGGCCTTGCTCCAGTTTTCTTGTGCTTGCTCCAGTTGTCTTGGGCTTGCTCCAACTTTCTTGGCCTTGGTCCAGTTTTCCTGGGCTTGCTCCAGTTGTCTTGGGCTTGCTCGAGTTGTCTTGGGCTTGCTCCAGGTTTCGAGGTCTTGTTCCAGTTGTCTTAGGCTTGCTCCAGTTGTCTTGGGCTTGCCCCAATTGTCTTGGGCTTGCTCCAGTTGTCTTGGACTTCCTTTAGTTATCTTGGGCTTGCTCCAGTCCTCTTGGCCTTGCTCCAGTTGTATCAAGCTTGCACCAGTTGTCTTGGGCTTGCTCCACTTGTCTTGGGCTTTCTCCAGTTGTTATGGGCTTGCTCCAGTTGTCTTGGCCTTGCTCCAGTTGTATCAGGCTTGCACCAGTTGTCTTGGGCTTGCTCCAATTGTCTTGGATTTGCTCCAGTTATCTTTGGCTTGCTCCAGTTGTCTTTGGATTTCTCCAGTTGTCTTGGCCTTGCTCCAGTTGTCTTGGGCTTGCTCCAGTTGTCTTGGGCTTGCTCTAGTTGGCTTGGGTTTCCTCCAGATGTCTTGGCCTTGCTCCAGCTGTCTTAGGCTTGCTCCAGTTGTCTTGGGCTTTCCCCGGTTGCCTTGGGTTTGCTCCAGTTGTCCTGGGCGTGCTCCCATTGTCTTGGATTTGCTCCAGTTATCTTTGGATTGCTCCAGTTATCTTTGGATTGCTCCAATTTTCTTGGCCTTCCTGCAGTTGTCTTGGCCTTCCTCCAATTGTCTTGGGCTTGCTCCAGTTGTCTTGGGCTTGCTCCAGTTGTCTTGGCCTTGCTCTAGTTGTCTTGGACGTGCTTCAGCTGTCTTGGGCTTACTCCAATTGTCTTGGGCTTGCTGCAGTTGTCTCGGCCTTGCTCCAGTTTTCTTGGCCTTGCTCCAGGTGTCTTTGGCTTGCTCCAAGTGTCTTGGGCTGGCTCCAGTTGTCTTGGCCTTGCTCCAGTTTTCTTGGGCTTGCTCCAGATGTCCTGGGCTTGCTCCTGGTTTCTTGGCCTTGTTCCAGTTGTCGAAGTCTTACTCTAGATGTCTTGGGCTTGCCCAAGTTCTCTTGGGCTTGTTCAAGTTTTCTTTGGGCTTGCTCCAGGTTTCTTGGTGTTGCTACAGTAGTCTTGGGCTTGCTCCATTTGTCTTGTCCTTGCCCTAGTTGTCTTGGGCTTGCTCCAGTTATCTAGGGCTTGCTTCAGTTGTCTTGGGCTTGCTCCAGTTGTCTTGGCCTTTCTCCTGCTGTCCTGGCCTGGCTCCAGTTGTGTTGGGCTTGGCCCAGTTGTCTTGGGCTTGCTCCAGTTGTCTTGAGCTTGCTCCAGGTGTCTTGACCTAGCTCCAGTTGTATCATGCTTGCTCCAGTTTTCTAGGGCTTGATTCAACTGTCTTTGCTTCTCTCTAGTTATATTTTCCTTCTCCAGTTGTCTGTGGCTTGCTCAGGTTGTCTTAGACTTTCTCCAGTATTTCTTGGACTTGCTCTAGTTGTCTGCGGCTTTCTCCAGTTCTCTTGGGCTTTCCGCAGTTGCCTTGGCCTTCCTCCAGTTGTCTTTGGCTTGCTCCAGATGTCTTGGGCTTGCCCCAGTTGTCTTGGGATTTCTCTAACTGTCTTAGGCTTGCTCGAGTTGTCTTGGCCCTGCTCCAGTTGTCTTGGGCTTGCTCCAGCTGTATTGGCCTTGCTCCTGTTGTCTTGGCCTTGCTCTTGTTGTCTTGGCCTTACTCCAGTTGTCTTGGCCTTGCTCCAGTTTTCTGAGGCCTGCTCTAGTTGTCTTGGGCTAACTCCATTTTTCTTGGGCTTGCTCCAGTTTTCTTGGCCTTGCTCCAGTTGTCTTGGCCTTGCTGGAGTTGACTTGGGCTTGCTTCAGGTGTCTTGGGCTTTTTCGAGTTGTCTTGGACTTGCACCAGTTGTCTTTGACATGCTCCATTTGTCTTGGGAATGCTTCAGTTGTCTTGTCCTTGCTCCAGTTGTCTTGACCTTGCTACAGGTGTTTTGGGCTTGCTCCAGTTGTCTTATCCTTGCTCCAGTTTTCTTGGGCTTGCTCCAGTTGTCTAGGGCTTGCTCCAGTTGTCTGCGGCTTACTCCAGTTTTCTTGGGCTTGCCCCAGTTTTCTTGGGCTTGCTCAATTTTTCTTAGGCTTGATCGAGTTGTCTTGGCCCTGCTCAAGTTGTCTTGGGCTTGCTCGAGCTGTCTTGGCCTTGCTTAAAATGTCTTGGCCTTGCTCTTGTTGTCTTTGCCTTGCTCCATTTGTCTTGGCATTGCTCCAGTTGTCTTAGGCCTGCTGTAGTTGTATTGGGCTAACTCCAGTTGACTTGGGCATGCTCCAGTTTTTTTGGCCTTGCTCCAGTTGTCTTGGCCTTGCTCTAGTTGACTTGGGCTTGCTCCAGTTGTCTTGGTCTTGCACCAGTTGTCTTGGGCTTGCTCCAGTTGTCTTGGGCTTGCTCCAGTTTTTTTGTCCTTTCTCCAGTTGTCTTGGCCTTGCTACAGGTGTTTTGGGCTTGCTCCAGTTGTCTTGGCCTTGCTCCAGTTTTCGTGGGCTTCCTTCAGTTGTCTTGGGCTTGCTCCAGTTGTCTTGGGCTTGCTCCAGTTTTCTTGGCCTCGGTCCAGTTGTCTTAGGCTTGCTCCAGTTGTCTTGGGCTTGCCCCAGCTGTCGTGTTCTTGCTCCAGTTGTCTTGGAATTCCTCCATCTATGTCCGTCTTGCTCCAATTGTCTTGGCCTTGCTCCAAATGTCTTTGCCTTGCTCCAGATGTCTTGGGCTTGCTCCAGTTTTCATGGGATTTCTCCAATTGTGTTGGGCTTGCTTCAGTTGTCTTGGGCTTGCTCCAGTTGTATTGGCCTTGCTCCCGCTGTCTTGGGCTTGCTCCAGTTGTCTTGAACTTGCTCGAGTTTTTGTTTCCTTGCTCCAGTTGTCTTGGATTTGCTCCAGTTGTCTTGGGCTTGATTCACTTGTTTTGGGCTTGCTCCTGTTGTTTTGGCCTTGCTCCAGTTGTTTTGACTTTGCTCCAGTTGTCTTGGGCTTTCCCCAGCTGACTTGGGCTTACTCCAGTTGTATTGGGCTTACTACAGTTGTCTTGGGCTTGCTCCGGTTGTCTTGGGCTTGCTCCAGTTTTTTTGGCTTTGCCCCAGTTTTATGAGGCTTGCTCCAGTTGTCTTCGGCTTGCCCTAGTTGTCTTGGGCTAGCTGTGGTTGTCTTGGGTTCCCTCGATTTGTCTTGGCCTTGCTCCAGTTTTCTTGGGCTTGCTACAACTGCTTTGGACGTGCTAGAGTTTTGTTGTGTATGCTCTAGTTGGCTTGGCCTTGCTCTAGTTGTCTTGGCCCTACTCCAGTTTTCTTCGACATGGTCCAGTTGTCTTGGGCTTCCTCCAGTTGTCCTGGCCTTGCTCCATTTGTCTTGGCCTTGCTCCAGTTTTTTTTGGCTTGCTCCAGGTGTCCTGGGCTTGCTCCAGTTGTCTTGGCCTTGCCCCAGTTTTCTTTGGCTTGCTCAAGTTGTCTTGGGCTTGCTCCAGTTGTCTTGGGCTTGCTTCAGGTTTCTTGGCCTTGCTCCAGTTGTCGTAGGCTTGCTCCAGTTTTCTTGTTCTTGCTCCAGTTGTCTTGGCCTTGCTCCAGTAGTCTTGGGCTTTCTCCATCTATCTTGGCCTTTCCCTAGTTGTTTTGGCCTTGCTCCAGTTGTCTTGGGCTTGCTCCAGTTTTCTTGGGCTTGCTCCAGTTGTCTTGGCCTTACTCCAGTTGTCTTGGACCTCCTCCAGTTGTCTTGGGCTTGCTTCAGTTGTCTTGAGCATTCTCCATTTGTCTTGGCCTTGCTCCGGTTCTCTTGGCCTTGCTCCAGTCCTCATGGGCTTGGTCCACTTGTTTTGGGCTTGATCTAGTTGTCTTGGGCTTGCTCTAGTTGTCTTGGGCTTGCTCCAGTTGTATTCGGCTTTCTCCAGTTGTCTTGGCCTTGCTCCAGTTGT
>SZWC01025070.1:20105-32096 GCA_023375785.1 Penium margaritaceum | reverse complement strand
GAGCTGAACACGTCGCCGGAGAGAGGAGGCTCCAGCGAACCGCGAGACGACCTCAGCGTGCGTCGGCTCCACCGGACGACACTCCACCGGCGTCGAGTCTCGCCGTCAGTCATCTGCACGCCGATGTACACAAGCCGGGAGGACACAACAGAGCACGATGAGCGCAAACAACCAACAACTTTCACCTCATGGGAAACGCGCTTCAGCTCGTGGGCCCAAAGGGAATTGCTGTGGGAGTACTACTCCCTCCCTAAGGCACCGTTTGTTCCACAACCAGTGGAGGCAACTCGTGCTGTCCGTGCTGTCATCACTACTGGACCGGAGAGCCTCCTCGATGACATTGGAACGTAGAATGCAGATCCGATCCGAGGCACATTTGCTGACCCCATCGACGCATACTCTCTCATTCATCGTCGCAAGACAACCACTGGGCACGCAGCTCAGAGTGCTCTTACTATACAGTTTAACACCTCGCAGATGCGGGTTGATGAGTCTGTTGACGAGTACTAGGCGAGGAGTCTGCGATTGCTGTGCGACCTAGGCAAGGCCGCTCCTAGGCCTCTGTCCGCCTGCTTGTCCATTGTTGCCAGGCTGACTCCTGAGCTCTTGAATCTTTACCTGCACGTCTCCCACGCAGATCTTGAGCGCCTTGCCTCCGTACCACTTCCTGCGGATACAACCACAGGGATTGGACCTCTCTATGACTTCACTGCCTTCCGCCTTACCGATTGGTGGAACAGCCTGCAGAACAAACGCATGCACCGTGCTGCACTCGCTGTGGTGACCACCTCCTCGTCTTGTCCTGCAGCAGCCACTCCCTCATCCTCGGCCTTCGCTGCCCCTACTGTGGGTCACCTCACACAGGCGGCTTCTTGCGGTGTAGGTGGTGGCTCGCATCGTGGAGGTGGTTGTGGTGGTGGCAAAGGACGTGGGAGTGACCCGGGTGGTAAATCTTCTGTCGGCTCCACCACCAGCACAGATGTCACCTGTTGGAACTGCGGCGCTACCGGGCACTCTGCGCCGAAGTGTCTCACCCCCTGTGATGATACTCGTCTAGCCTCCTTTATGCGTGCCCATTGGCACTCACCGGGGTCACCTCCTCTTCCGTAGCTGCGGCAATGACATCAGCCTCTCCACCCTCTTCGTCTTTAGCCTCCGGTCTCTCCACCACATCTGCCCCACGTCAACCATCTCCATCACCTCCCAATCCTTGGGGTTGGATTCCGCCCTCCGGCGGTCCTCCCTACCACGGTCCTCCATCCTCACACTACTCTGCACCCTCCTAGACGCGCGACGATGGCCATCGGCCAGACTACTCCTCCGACCGTTCCTCTGACCGCTCCTCTGACCGCCGTGACGAGGAGCGTGTCCTTGAGCGGCGCCTTGCTGAACTTCTTCACCTTCGCTCTTAGGGAGGTGAGAGTGTGATTGGCCAGTGTCATGTGTCTTTCTATGAGTGTGTCACCACCCTCCGGGGTGCGGTGTCTGGTGGCGTGCAAGGGGACCTGTCTGATGCTTGTGACTGGATTGAAGATTGGCAGTCTCACACGTTCCCCACTCATCTCGGTGCATCCTCTTCTCTGTCTCTTCGTGGTATTGTCGCCGTCTGTCTTGTTCTTGCTACCACTCGTGCAGCTCTTGTCCTCTGGATCATCGATTATGGGGCCACCCATCACATGACCTCGTGCCACTCCTCTTTTGTCTCCCTGGGCCCCGTTGGCTCCGTTCGCTCTGTCCGCACTGGCTCTGGACAGCTTCTTCCCGTTCATGGTGTGGGTGTTGTTTAGTTCATTGGTCCTGGGGGCAGAGTCTATCTTCCCGACGTGTTGTATGTCCCTGGCCTTGAGGTGAGCCTGCTCTCTATGACCACCCTTGACGATCAGGGCATGGACTTTTCGTCCAGCCGCGGCCTTGTCTCAATCTCTCTCTGCTCATCTGGACGTGTTGTCCTGAGTGGAGTTCGCTGTGATTGCCTGCTTTGCGTGCCTCTGTCCCTTCTGTCATCTTCCGCTGCCTTTGCTCTTGTTCATGTGGCGCCCTCCTTGTCACCTGCCCATGTTGACCTCTTGCATCGTCGGCCTTGTCACATTCACACCGTTGCCATCCAGCGTCTCCTTCGCCTTCAGCCAGCTGTGGGCCTCGACCCGGCCACCTTTGCCCCTCCTTGCTCCTCAGGCTTTCTGGACCGTGCCACTAGCAATATGTAGCGTTCTCCATTATCCACCTCCGAGTCCAGCTCCTCTCACCCTCTTGACCTTGTTCATGCTGACTTGATGGATCCTTTGCCCCACACCTTTCTTGGTGGTCTCGATCGCTACGTTCTCTACTTGACCGATGACTTCTCGCGGTACCGCTGAGTCTTTGCTCTCCGTCATAACAGTGAGGTTACTGACGTCCTAGAAGCATTTCTCCCTCAGGCCAATCGTGCATGTCTTTTCTCCCTACGCGTGTTTCGCAGTGACTGGGGAGGTGAGTTCTTCGGTCCCACCTCCCGCTTCCTTGAGTCTCATGGTGTCTGCCTTGAATGCACGGCTCCCTACACCCCCCAATAGAACGGTGTGTTTGAGCGTTGGAATCGCACCCTTGCTGATGGCATGTGCGCACTTCTTTCCGTCTCCGGTCAACCCCCCTGTTCGCCTGTGAGGCCATGTCCTACATGACGTTGGTTTGGAATAAGGTTCTTCATGGTCGTCTTCCCCACACGGTCACTCGTTTTGAACGATGGACGGGACGGCGTGTCGACCTTTGCCTTGCCCGTGTCTGGGGGTGTCTTGCATCTGTTTGGCTCCTAGCTAACCAACGGGATGGCAAGCTGTCCCCCCGTGGTTGACTGTGTATCTTTCTCAGTGTCTCACCATTCTCCAAAGCTTGGCGCTTCTGGGACCCCTCCCGTAATCGTGTCGTTGAGTCTCGTGATGCACTGTTCTTTGAGCACTTGTTTGAGTGGGACACACCTCACTTTGCCGGGTCCCTCTCTTCGCTCTCTCGGGGTGGGGGTGGTCCTCCCCCGTTTGGGGTCCCTTCTCTCCCCTCCGTTCATCCCTCTGTTCCCCCTCTGCCCGGCCCTGCGCTGTCAGAGTCTTCGGTCCCACTGATGTCTCCCTCTGCCTCTCTACCCTTTGGTCCATTCGTGCCTTCATCCAATGTGCCAGTCTCACCGCCAGCATCTCATCTGCATTCTGCTCCCTCTTCCTCCTCTCCGTCTCCTACCGTTGCTATGCACCCAGCCTCTCCTGCCGCTGGTGTGCAGCCGACTTCTCCTACCGCCGCCATGCAACCAACCTCTCCTGCTGCAGCTGCACACCCCGCCTCTCCTACCTCCTCTCCAGTGCATTCCACCCCTCCACGGTCTGCTCCCCCTGTTTCACCCTACACACGTGGAGGTCGTCTCCATGCCCTCCCCTCCCAATCTCACCCTGTTGTTTCTGACGACCCTGGTCTTCATGCACTTGGTCTTGTGACCTCTGGCCTGTCTGCCGCTGTCTCCGTCGTCCACCCCAGCACTGCCCTTGGCTACTTTCTTGATGAACAGGATTTCCACTCCACTCTCTCGTCGTCTGTCGCTGGGTATGTTGCCTCCTGCTTTGCTGCTGCGGGTCTCTCTCCTCTTCCACATGAACCCTTGACTGTGCAGGCAGCATGTGCAGCCACTGACTCCTCTCTATGGGAGCAGGCCATGAAGGCTGAGCTTGATGCACTGACAAAGCACCGTGTGTACGAGCTGGTGGATCTACCCCAAGGCCGCAAAGCTGTCGCGGCCAAGTGGGTGTATCGTCACAAACTAAACCCAGACAGCACTGTGGAACGGTACAAAGCGCATCTCACGGCAAAGGGGTTCTCCCTGATCCCTGGTGTGGACTTTGATGAGACGTTAGCACCAGTTGGTCGCTATACCGTTGCCAGGGCGTTGCTAAGCCTAGTCGCCCAACATGACTGGGAACTGGAGCAAATGGATGTCAACAACGCCTTGTATCGCAAGTTGGATGAAGAAATCTACATGGTACAGCCGTCCGGTTTCTCGGATGGAACAAACCGTGTGTGGCGGTTGCACAAAGTCCTCTATGGGCTCAAGCAGTCCCCACGCTGCTGGAACCAAAAGATCACGGCAACCTTGGAGAGAGGAGGCTTTAGGAGGAGTCCAGTTGACCCTGCTCTATTTCTTAGCCCCCCTTCCAAACCGTTGCTTGCCATTCTGGTATATGTTAATGATCTTCTCATTGCGTCTCCTGACACCTCCGCGGTCTTTGCTGCTAAGTCCCTTCTACAGGCAGCCTACAAGTTGAAAGATTTGGATCCAGCCCGTGTTTTCTTGGGCATGGAACTTGAGCGGGACCGTGCATGCCGCACTCTGCACGTGCACCAGACTGCGTACGCCCACAGTCTGGGAGAGCGCTTCAGTCCACTCCTCACTGCTATTCCTACTACTTCTACACCCATGACCCCCGCAGGACAATTACTGCTGAAATCCTCAGACCTCTCAAAACTGGGGGAGACAGTGGATGTGGCTGATTACCTTCGAGTCATTGGCTCACTGATGTACCTCGCCACCGCCACGCGTGCTGATGTGGCCTGCGTCGTCAACTTCCTGTCTCAATTCTCTCAGTGTCCATGCCAGCGGCATCTGGAGGCTGCTCTGCGAGTCGTCCGCTATGCACTTTCCACACCACGTGTCGGTCTCTACTTTCGTGCACAACCATCTCTCGTGGTTGATGGCTTCACTGACAGTGACTGGGCACACAACTCTGATGCATGCAGCCAAACAGGGTACATCTTCATGGTGAGTAGTCGGCGTTTCGGTTTTATGCCGAGCGGTCGGGCTCGACCCCCAGGTGGCGGTGTGTGCTCGCTCGGGTCTGTTGCCCATGGCGAGAGCACACTCACCGGTCGCTAAGTCTCGCTCGCTCCCCCTCACTCATCTGTCTCTTTATCTTCGCCCGAGCTATGAAGGCAAGCTTTTCCCGCATCCATGGCGTATCGTGTGCTTCGCGTGCATTACTATGTGTGTTGTGCTTTGTGCCGTTCCTGTACAGTTTACTGTGACCACTCGGCCGTGTCCATACTCGTGCAGATCCCTGAGGCAGGCGGCCCTGGTGACACCGGCGCGACGACAGGCGGCGGACTACCCACCTGGAGCTGACCGACCACTGTTCCAGAGCCCCAGATGTCACCGGGACTCCTTGCTGTGCCTTCTATGTCTTGCAGGCGCCTTTCGGCGGAGTGGGCATGAGGCCCATTTGCATGTTTTTCTATTGTGTACTCGCTGTCAGTCGATGGATGCATGCATGTGACCAGTCGCTGCGTCCGGCTTTTGGTTCTGCACGTCTAGGTTCAGACAGCGTAGGATTCTCACATGTGTGCGCAGAGTTACGGCCAAAACAGTGGTTTTGGGCCGGTTTTAGGACAGCTCTTGGACTGCCGCGTGCGACACCCGCCGTGCGCCGCGGCAGGTATTTATGCCCTGGACCTGTCAGTTGTCATTTCTCTCTGCATATGCTATATTGAAGCATTCTGACACTGTGCCTTGTGTCTCCTAGCCAAACCCTTGCCGTTGTGTGTACGACCTGTGACTGTCGTCACCGTCTGACCAGGCACTGACGCCCGGTCAACGGCTGTGTTGCTAGGAAGCTTCCACGCACTTTCTCATGGTATCAGAGCAGTGAGACAGTTCTCACTGAGCTGCGCAGCAGAGACGCAGCAGAGCAGCAGCAGTGAGAGTCACCGCTGCAGCAGANCTCTTGGACTGTCGCGTGCGACACCCGCCGTGCGCCGCGGCAGGTATTTATGCCCTGGACCTGTCAGTTGTCATTTCTCTCTGCATATGCTATATTGAAGCATTCTCACACTGTGCCTTGTATCTCCTAGCCAAACCCTTGCCGTTGTGTGTACGACCTGTGACTGTCGTCACCGTCTGACCAGGCACTGACGCCCGGTCAACGGCTGTGTTGCTAGGAAGCTTCCACGCACTTTCTCATGGTATCAGAGCAGTGAGACAGTTCTCACTGAGCTGCGCAGCAGAGACGCAGCAGAGCAGCAGCAGTGAGAGTCACCGCTGCAGCAGACCTTCTGGGACCTGTTGGAGACGGTCGGTCGCCGTCCACGTACTCCACCCACCACGTGAGATCGCAGCTGCTGAGGCAGCAGCAGCGGCGCGTACTGCCACGCAGAGTTGTGTGGCAGCTGCGGTGCGTGCAGCCGCCCCTCCCTCCACAGCCGCAGCAACAGAGCAGCAGCAGCAGAGGCGGCGGCAGCAGCAGCGCAGCATCAACGCAGCAGCAGCGGCCGCCACAGAAACGTGGCAGCAGCGGCGGCAGCAGCAGCGCAGCAGCAGCGTCGGCAGCAGCAGCGCAGCAGGGGCAGCGGCACGGCAGCAGCAGAGGCAGTCGCTGCGGTAGCAGCAGCGCAGCAGTGGCAACAGCAGTAGCGCGCGCCGGCGGCAGCCAGCAGCAGCGCGCGGCGGCGGCAGCCAGCAGCAGCTGCAGCGCGCAGCAGCAGCGCCGAGCGCAGCAGCAGCCGCCGCGCGCAGCAGCATCAGCAGCAGCGCAGCCGCTGCTGCCACCACTGCACACGCAGCTATGCAGCTGCTGCTGCAGCTGACAGCACAACTGCAGCAGCAGCTGGGCGGAAGCTGCTGCGCAGCTTCCGCGGAGCTGCCGTGCGCCACCGCGCAGCGGCAGAACTGTGACAAGAAAAAAAAAAGGAAGGGGACGAGCTGACGTCAGCATTGTTGATTGCTGACGTCATCAAGTCGTGCTGACATCAGCAACCACTTGCTGATGTCAGCATTACACTTAGCCAAATTTTCACCCAAAAAGTCAAAAGTTGCCAGCGTTTCAACTCTTCGAGAAACGCAGACGGTTTTGAAATCCGGCAAACTTGACCTGTCATCCCATAGTGAGCGGCGACATGAGTTCGCCCGACGACAAGGACAAGGGACTAGGTGATCCCTCCTCCTCTTCTTCAGGAGTATTGAGCCCTCGCTCGCAGGCCATTGAGGACCTGCGCAGCCAGCAGGAGGAGATGCGTCGTCTCCAGCGAGAGCAGACTGACGCGATCCGCACGCTGACTGCGCTCCTACGCGCTCAGTCCACGGCTCCTACGCGGATTTCTGAGGGAGCTGCCGGCGTTGCGGCCTCCACCCAGCACTCGGCGCAGGTGCCCTTGACAGGTGCCCCGCCTGCTTCACCTCCTGGTGTGGTTTCCCCACCACCTGCGGACCTCCTTGATGACGAGCCATTCATGCCAGGCTTCGAGGATGACTCCCAGGAGCGGGAGATTTGTCTCCTACAGGAGCGCCTCCGTCAGCTGCAGACGGGTATCCGACCTCCACCCGTGTCCCCGATACGACCGTCACCTGACTTCCCCGGTGATCACCCCCTTCCAGGAGTCTTCCCCGTCTCTCGCCCTCCTCAGCCTGCGGTTGCTCTCCCCACGCAGCGGCAGCCAAAGGACTTTGAGGCACCACCTCCACGGTACATCAGCGAGGATGGATTTGACTGCTGGGAGATCCTGTTTCAGGTGTGGGCCACTTCCGAGGGAGTGTGGCCTTACTACCACAGCCCATACCAGNGTCTCCTACAGGAGCGCCTCCGTCAGCTGCAGACGGGTATCCGACCTCCACCCGTGTCCCCGATACGACCGTCACCTGACTTCCCCGGTGATCACCCCCTTCCAGGAGTCTTCCCCGTCTCTCGTCCTCCTCAGCCTGCGGTTGCTCTCCCCACGGAGCGGCAGCCAAAGGACTTTGAAGCACCACCTCCACGGTACATCAGCGAGGATGGATTTGACTGCTGGGAGATCCTGTTTCAGGTGTGGGCCACTTCCGAGGGAGTGTGGCCTTACTACCACAGCCCATACCAGCATACAGATCCAGCACAGGTGCTGACAGCAGCCAGGGCCATGCGAGGACTTCTCTACGCCATGCCACGCGAGACTGTCGTTGACTTCCGCCCCTTCCTCGGCGAGGCTGGCACAGGCACCGGAGCTGATCCGCGTGGAGGCTGGTATCTGGCGTTGTCCCTACTGGCCGCAGAGACGCACGCCACGCGTGCGTCACACATTCGTGCTTTCCACTCGCTCCGTCAGGGACCAGCGGAGCCTGGGGCGGATTACTGGCGACGCGCCATGCGTACCTACACGCGTCTGGGGACCTCAGGGGGCACACAGTTGTGGGCACTTCGGACAATCATGCTCGGAGTTCGCCTGGAGTACACCGACATATTCACACGGTACAGCGACGCCGCTTTCGAGCCTTTCTCAGCCACCCTGCAGCTGCTCCCTTGGGCCCACCTGCTTTTCCTCTAGGTGATGTTGGCCCGCAAGGCAGCAGTAGCACATCAAGAGACTTCCCTCGCTGCAGCAGTTCTCAGCTCACCACCATCTTCCCTCCTGTAGTCACCCTCATCTCCCTCCATCACGACCTCATCTTCCTCCTCCTCTTCGACCCCGTCTACACCCACGCAGACGTAGGGCGTTGCCGCAGCCGCCCACGGGAAGAAGAAGAATAGGAAGCGCGGATCGGGTCAGCAGCAGTCGTCATCCAGTGGTAGCAGTGGCCGTTCCATGCATTGCTACAACTGTGGAGGTGCCCATCGCTACACCGAGTGCGAGCAGTCGCTTGACTGGGAGCACATTACTCGCGGACTTCAGGCTGCCCATGCTGCCCGCACGGCGTCCGGCACGTCGACCGCACACTTCTCTGGATGCGCGGCGACCACGACTGCAGCTGTTCCTGCATCCTCACCAGCGAGCAGCAGTGATCCAGACCCACGTGACCGCACCATCGCCGAGCTCCGTCATCTTCTGGCGCTTCGCTTTCAGGGAGGTGTGAGTGTGTTGTCATCGTCGAGTGGGTCACAGACTGCTTGTTCGTCCGTCCTCGTGACTCGTGATGACACGTGTGGGGGAGCACAGTCCGCATGTGATGATGATGGGCCTGACTGCACTGACTGGATTCATGAGTCTCACCTTCGTGATGTACGTCGTTCCTTACCACTGACGGCTCAGTGTCCCTCTGATGCCGAGTGTTCCATTGCTCGTTGTGCAGTGACGTCCACCAGTCGTGACTCCGGTGGCACTTGGATCATCGATTCCGGTGCCACCCACCACATGACGTGTCGTCGTAGTGACTTTGTGGTACTTGGTCCCGTCACGACTGTCCGTTCTGTTCGTACAGGCTCTGGTCAGTCCTTACCGGTCCACGGTGTTGGCGTTGTATGCTTTGATGGTCCGTCTGGCCCCCTGTATCTCTTTCATGTGCTGTTTGTGCCTGATCTTGAGCTTAGCCTGCTGTCTGTGCGTGCCTGCACTCTGATGGGTGTCTCCGTTGAGCATACCGCTGATTCAGCGACTATGACTGCTCTTGACACCCGTAGCATTGTCCTGCGTGCTTCAGTCGTAGATGATTTGTACCACATTGCTCGGTCCTCCTCCCCTTTCTCTCCCTCCTCCTCTGGCCGCGTTTTTGTCACTGGTGTTCTATCCCCGGAACACCAGCGGTTGCTTTACCGACGTCTGTGCCACGTGGGCTCCGACACTGTGTCGAAGCTCATCCGGACACAGCCCGCTCTTGGTCTTGACGTGGCTTCTTTCGAGAAGCCACCCAAGACCGACTGTCTTTTTTGCGCTCAGGGAAAGATGCACCGGTGCACTTATCCTGATTCGCGTTCCCGAGCGCTGAGGCCACTCGAGTTGGTCCACTNGGTCCGTCTGGCCCCCTGTATCTCTCTGACGTGCTGTTTGTGCCTGATCTTGAGCTCAGCCTGCTGTCTGTGCGTGCCTGCACTCTGATGGGTCTCTCCGTTGAGCATACCGCTGATTCAGCGACTGTGACTGCTCTTGACACCCGTAGCATTGTCCTGCGTGCTTCAGTCGTAGATGATTTATACCACATTGCTCGGCCCTCCTCCCCTTTCTCTCCCTCCTCCTCTGGCCGCGTTTTTGTCACTGGTGTTCTATCCCCGGAACACCAGCAGTTGCTTCACCGACGTCTGTGTCACGTGGGCTCCGACACTGTGTCGAAGCTCATCCGGACACAGCCCGCTCTTGGTCTTGACGTTGCTTCTTTCGAGAAGCCACCCAAGACCGACTGTCTTTTTTGCGCTCAGGGAAAGATGCACCGGTGCACTTATCCTGATTCGCGTTCCCGAGCGCTGAGGCCACTCGAGTTGGTCCACTCGGACCTGCTTCGTCCTCTCCCGGTCGAGTCCCTGTCCGAGAGGGGACGGTATGTTCTGACGCTGACTGATGACTTCACCCGGATGCGGTGGGTCTACAGTCTGCGCCAGAAGAGCGACGCCGCCCTTGCGGTTCGGCTCTGGCTCGTGATGGCTGAGCGTTAGTCTCGCCACACGCTACATACCTTCGCTTGGATCGCGGCGGCGAGTTCCTCGGTGAGATGGACTCCTTCTTTGCTGAGCAGGGCATTTATCACCAGGTCTCCGCTCCTGCTACCCCACAGCAGAATGATGTCTCTGAGCGCTGGAACCGCACCATGGAGGATGCGGTCCGCGCCATGCGGTCTGAGTGCGATCTCCCGGAGTCCTTCGCCTTCGAGGGCTTCGCCTACATGACGTGGATCTGGAACCGCCTCCCGCATGGTCCGCTTCCGGATCATGTTACACCATACAAGCTCTGGTTTGGCCACAGTGCTGATCTTCGTCTCGCGCGTGTCTGGGGTTCCCTGGCCTCCGTGTGGTACACCGAGGACCAGCAGGGATCCAAGGTCTCCCCCCGGGGTCGCTTGTGTGCTTTCATCGGCATCTCCCTGCGGTCGAAGGCCTGGCGCTTTTGGGACCCCAGTCGTCGTCGTGTCATTGAGTCCCGTGACGCGCTGTTTTTTTAGTCTCTCACATACCGTGATCTGGCTTCGATCACAGCGCTCTCCGCAGCTCATGTCCCTTCCTATGAGGGTCATCGGCGGATGGGGGAGACTTCTCCACCAGTGACCATTTTTCGTCAGGCTGATGTGTCCGCTCGAGTCCCCTCTCGATCTCCAGCACTTGATGACCCGGCTATCATTGCCGCTGGCCCAGAGATCAGGCCTGCTCAGCCTGTTTCACACCCCACAGGTAACGCTGCTCCCACACCTCCTCCTGCATCATCACCTGCGTCCACTGGCACCCCTGCTCCGGTGTCTGACCCAGCCCAGCCCACTCCTGTCCCTACGTCGCCTCACACTCCTGTCTCAGTGTCCGTGCCTGCTGTCCCTCCGAGCTCAGTGTCCCCCACACACGCTTCTCCTCGCACGACATCTCCGGCTGCCTCGTCTCAGCCCTCACCAGCTGTGGTCGTACCTGTCCCTGTGGTTGTACCTGTTCCTGAGCCTGAGGTGCGCCCCTCGACCTCCGGTTACTCTCGTGAGTCCGGTGGTCGCCTTCGACCACTAGATTCCGAAGCTCAGCGAGCGTCGGGTCCCGGACCCAGGCGTTCCTCTCGCAGCATCGCGAGCGGTGATCCAGGCACAAAGGCCTTAGGCCTGAGTGTTCGTACTCAGCTTTCAGAGGTACACCTAGCGTGCCCTATAGGGCACGACCTGGTCACTCGCGAGTTCCATATCGCCTGTGACGCAACAGCTGATCTCGTAGCCGTCAGACCTGACACTGAGGCGTGTGCACTTGCCACGCAGAGTTCCCCCTCTATGGCGCCTGACCCGGGCACATTGAGGGAGGCTTTCTCATCGCAGGATGCTGAGGCCTGGCGAGCTGCTTGCGAGGATGAGCTTCGCGCCATCCGAGAGCACAGAGTCTACGAGCTGGTCGACCTTCCCCCTGGGAGGAAGGCGATTCAGGTCAAGTGGGTCTTTCGCAAGAAAGTGAAGCCGGATGGCTCACTGGAACGCTACAAGGCCCGCTTGGTCGTCAAGGGGTTCTCTCAGATCGAGGCAGTTGACTACACTGACACCTTTGCCCCTGTTGGCCGCATGACCTCAGCTCGAGCTCTGTTCGGTGTAGTGGCTCAGCATGACTGGGAACTACACCAGATGGATGTGAACAA
>SZWC01025067.1:17617-35852 GCA_023375785.1 Penium margaritaceum | reverse complement strand
ATATCTATATCTATATCTATATCTATATCTATATCTATATCTATATCTATATCTATATCTATATCTATATCTATGTCTATATCTTTATCTATATCTATATCTATATCTATATCTATATTTATATCTACATCTATATCTATATCTATATCTTTATCTACATCTATTTCTGTTTCTATATCTATATTTATATGTATATCTATATCTATATCTATATCTATATGTATATGTATATGTATATGTATATGTATATCTATATCTATATCTATATCTTTATCTATATCTATATGTTTATCTATATCTATATCTATATCTATATCTATATCTATATCTATTTCTATATCTATATCTATATCTTTATCTATATCTGCCCGGCTGCATTGCCTTTCACATCCATCTCATTTGCCAGGTTGGCCACATCATTCTTAATGTTTACTTCTGCATTCCTTCGTTCCCTTTGTTTTCCTAGGCTCTGGTCTTGCTGGTAATTGTTGTTAGCTGCCACTGTGGTTCATTGATGCCTTTGCCTTCAATCCCGTCCTCGCCCTGGCCCTTTTTTCTAACTTGAAGGCTTTTCCCCATGTTTCGTCTTTCTGTTTTTTATTTTCTCCACCAACTGACCAGCCTCTCTTACTCCGTGTATATTTGTTTATACCTGCAGGATTTGGCCCAGATCGTGCTCCTCAGTCTCTTCCCTTGTCCGTGGGCTGCCTTGACATCTTTTGCTCCCAGTCTGGCCCTCTGATGCGCCTTGTGTGCCCTCTGATCTGGGCTCTCTGCTCAGGCTCTATGCTTAGGCTCTAGTCTTAAGCTCTCGGAACTTGTCTCTAGGCCTTAGGGTGTAGGCTGTAGGAGCTCTTCTCTTAGCTCTAGTCTCTGGGCCTCCGGCCCTTGCTGTTGCCTGTCCTCCTCCCCCTTGTTTTCCCCCTCCATCTTGGCATCCTGAGCTCGGAACCCCTGCCCTCAAAACATTCATTTTTCCTTGCTGAATCTTGGGATCACCCATAAGATGCTTTGTGACACTCCCCCCCTGCTGCATTTTGTCACGGCTGCACATGACTATGCCTTCTCCCTCCTTCCTTTTCCTGTCAATTTTCTTCTTATTCTCTTGATTTCCATCTCCTTCTATCCCCTTCTCCATTCTCTCTCTCTCTCTCTCTCTCTCTCTCTCTATACCTCTCAATGATGTATTTTACAGGAATTGTCCATGGAAAAATAAATGTATGCATCATGATATTGATCTTTCATCTGGTATATGATGACAGATGTTTTACAACAAACCACACACCCACTCAGGATTCAAATTTGGTATCTATTTTGTGATAAAAGGTCAATTTCATGCATTTCACGCAATATGCATGTCACATTTCATGATTATTTATATATCACGTGTGTGATAAAAGTTCCCAAACCTATTTTTACATCCACTTACGGATATAGCGTGCCAAAAAGTGACAAGGGTTTCTCGATAAAACTCATTAGGAACTGTATATATGTTCAGGATGTCTTCCTGGTTCTGTGGCAATTTACGGAACTTTATTCCGATTCCGTTTGAGGGAGATATGGATTCTCAAAGTTCGGTGGCAGTGGGTCCGATTCAAGTGACGGCTCCTTCACTACCAGCACCAATAACGGCCAAACTTATTGGGAAGGGAGGCTTGGAGTGGCCTTCAACGTCAAAAGGCAGCAGGATGACCTCAAGAGAAATTCAAGGAAGACCCGCATCAAGATTATTGGTTGTCCACATGGCAGGGATAGTAGTTCACTTTTGCGAGAGTGTCACTGTCACTCATCCCGCTAGGCTAGGACTATGCTAGTAGGCGATCTTTGCCAAGGTGGTTCATCCAAATCCAGGTGCCAAATGGAGGGTAATTAGGCTTGTTAGAAAGCTGTGATAATTCAATTTCTCATCCTTGAGTAAAACCAGCCATTTGAGCTCTCTACACAACCTCAAACACTTCCATATGTTTGTCACTGCAACCTGCACATTTTCCCTCACATACAATTGACCCTACCTAGCGGCTCTTGGTGAGCCTAATCATCTCCCTAAGGGCTGTCGTTGCTTCTATCAGCTGCATAAGAGCTAGAAAAAGGCCTTGCTTCATCCTCGAGGCATCCCTTGCACACTGGTGTGTGAGAGAGGCTGTTTCTGGGCCAGCATTGTATTCAGCATGGCAACATTCGCTTCTGTGGTGGCCGGCGTCAACATCACCAAGTTCAAAAGCAAACATTTCTTCAAATGAAGCAAAAAAATGAAGATGGTGCTAATGGAGGAAGGACTCTGGAGCCACGTGAGTGAGGCTGACTCTGCTGAATCCTCCCTCTCCGCTGCCAAGGCTCGTACACTTCGCAAGAAGCAGGATCCTCCCTCGCCACCATCTACCTCCACCTTGCTAAACTTCAACAACTCCTTGTCTGCAACATCTTCACCCCACTGAAGGTTTGGAACAACCTTGATTCCACCTTGATGTAAACTGGGGCAACCCTCAGGGAGGTGATCAGGCTCACTAAGAGCCGCCTAGGCATGACCAACTGTTTGTGAGAGGGGGTTGCAGGTTGCACAGACAGAAATTACAGAAGTGAATGTAGGTTTGCAGAGAATGCGAATGTCTCAATCGACTCTTGAGTGAGAAAGTACATCATCACAGCTTTCTAACAAGCCCTTATATGCCTCATTTGGCTAAGGGAGCAGAGATCTACTCTGTCAAAGCTAAACCTCTAGCACACTCCTAGCCTAGCGGGATGAGCGGCAGTCACCTTGTCACACAAGAGAATTATGTCTCGCACGGCCTGCACAGCAAATAATCGTGGACTGGTCCTTCCTTGAAGTCTCTTGGACGTCTCCCAGCCGTCTTTTCTCCTTGAAGGCCGCTCTCAGCAGTCCTGGCCAATAATCCTGCCGCCTTTTGAGCTCAAAGTGCTCAGGTCGTCACTTGAACCCGACCCATGATCTCCAAACTTTGGAAATCCATATCTCACTCAAACGGACTCCAAATCGAGTTCCGTAAAGTGCGTTAGAACCTCTGAAACATCCTCTATGCAACTGAGATGCCAGATGATTTTTATCGAGCAACCTATTTTTGTCACTTTTCTGGCACTCTCATATCCATCATTCTCCCACTTTGCAAGAATAAAAATCACACAAGTCCGCACTGTCCCCTCAGCTGCTGAAAGCGGTGCGCTGCCAGAGGCTTGGTCAGGAATTCTGCCAACATCATGCTTGAAGGGAAGAACTTGATCTTCAGCACCTGCTTTGCCACGAGCTCGTGGATGAAGTGGTACCGCAGGTCGATGTGCTTGGTGCGGGCGTGAAACTCTGCGTTCTTGGTCAGAGCAATGGTGGTCATGTTGTCACAGTAGATGGTGGTCGCTGTGGTCTGCTTCTGTCCAAGGCTCGCCAGCAGCTCACGCAGCCACACGGCTTCCTTTGCTGCTTCACTCAGGGCAATGTACTCTGCTTCAGTGGAGGAGAGGGCAACACACTCTTGCTTCTTGCTCCTCCAGCTCATTGCACCTCCCCCGAGCACAAACACAAACCCACTGGTCGACCTCCTTGTGTCCAGGTCACCTCCCCAATTTGCGTCGCTGTAGCCAATGAGGATGGGGCTGTTGTTGCCGTTAAAGGTGAGGCAAAGGCTGCTGCTGCTGTCGAGGTAGCGCAGCACGCGCTTGACCACCTCCCAATGCGGCACGCCCGGATTCGCGCAAAACTTGCTGAGAACTCCGACTGCTTGGCTGATGTCAAGGCGCATGCCGACTGCTGCATACATGAGGCTCCCAACTGCTGCTTGGTACGGCACTGCTTCCATGGGGCTGCTCTCTTGCATGCCGCGGGGAGTCTGCATCGTGCTCAGCTTCGCTCCCACTTCCGGTGGTGTCGCTGCTTTGTGCGCTCCTGCCATGTTGAAGCGCTTGACGATGTCGCTCACATACGTGCTCTGCCACAACTCCAAAGTCTGCTGCTGCCAGTCGTGCTTGACCTGAAGGCCAAGGTAGTAACTGAGCTCTCCCATGTCTTTCATGTCAAACCTGGCAGCAAGGGACTGCTTCACATCGTCCAAAAGAGACTTGGAGTTAGATGCAATGAGCAGATCATCAACATAGAGCAAGATGATGACCTGGCTTGCCTCTTGAGTGCGCCCATAGACTGCATGATCAGCTTCACTACACACAAAGCCAAGGCCAGCCAGCTGCTCATCCATCTTGTGGTACCATGCTCGTGGTGCTTGCTTCAGGCCGTAAAGGGCCTTCACAAGCGTGCACACCAAATCCGCCTTTCTCTCCACCACATACCCCTCTGGCTGCTCCATGTACACATCCTCCTTGAAGTCACCATTCAGAAATGCACAAGTCAATTCCATTTGGTGCACCTCCCAGTCCATAGCAGCAGCAAGAGCGAGGATCGCTCGGATGGATGAGAACTTTGCGACAGGTGCAAATGTCTCATTGTAATCCACACCCTCAGTCTGTGCATACCCGTTTGCAACCAACCGTGCTTTGTACCTGAGCACCTTACCATCCGCACCACGCTTGCGCCTGAAGATCCACCGGCATCCGATCACCCGGCTTCCACGTGGAGCTTCCTCGAAGGTCCATGTGCCGTTCTTCATGAGCACAGCATACTCCTTGTCTGCTGCGGCACGCCAATCTGCCACCTCGGCGCTACGCATGGCTTCAGCGAATGTGGCTGGGTCATCGGTGACTGTGAGGAAGAGAAGCTCGAGGTCAGACAACTCCGCTTGTGGTGGAACGGTGCACAGGTTCACCAGCTCCTCCAGTGGCCTCCTCTTGTTTGCAAGGCGCTCGGATCGCCTCAGCGGCTCCCCACTGTCCTTTGCACCTTTGTTGAGGCGTGCGGACCGTCGTGGCAGCTGCTGTGCGTTGCTTTGCTGCTCCTCCTCATCAGATTCTGCTGCTGCCTCCTTCTCCTTCTCAGCTCCCTCCACCTCCTTGTCATTGCCGCTGTCACCGCCATCTTCCGCACCGCCCACTTCTGCTACCGGAATTTACCACTTCACATACAAGTGCGGGAGCAAGTGGAACAGCACTCATAGTGCTCCAAGTCCAGCCCTTCACCTCCTCTTGAAAGACGACGTCGCGGCTACGGATGATCTTGCGACCAGCGAGGTTGTAGAGGCGGTATCCCATGGTGTCGTAGCCAAGGAAGGCGGCCTTCACCGACTTTGCGTCCAGCTTGTTACGGCTGCCGGTAGGCACGTGCACAAATGTGCCACACACAAAGAATTTCAGGTGCGACACTGTTGGCTTGCGTCCCGTCCTCGCCTCCTCCGGTGTCATCTGCGGCACGGCGCGCGTGGGACTCCGGTTTTTCAGGTACACGACAATGTTGATCGCTTCCTCCCAGAAGGTTGGCGGGAGCTCCGCGTCTTGGAGCATGCTGCGAACACGCTCCATAAGTGTGCGGTTCGCGCATTCAGCCACGCCGTTCAGCTGCGGTGTTCCAGGCGGGGTGACCTCGTGCCTGATCCCGCAACGCTTGAGGAAGGTGCGGAAGTCGTTGGAGAGGTACTCTCCTCCACCATCGGTGCGAAGCACCTTCAACCGCCTGCCATTCTCATTCTGTGCAGCAGCAATCCACACCTTGAAAGCATCAAAGCACTTATCCTTTCCAGCCATGAATGACACCCACATCTTCCTCGACTTGTCATCAATGAACGTGACAAAGTACAACTTGCCGGACAAGGATTGTGATGGCATGGGACCGCACAAATCAGAGTGAACGAGTGAGAGGAGCTCAGCCGCACCCTTCCCTTACCCCGTGAAAGGAGAGCGGGTTTGCTTCCCTTCAATGCAGCTCTCACAAGCCGGTGCACCTGGCTGATTCACCCCCTTGAGCTCCAGGCCGCGGACCATCTGCTGCATCGAGAAGATGGCGCCAAAGCCGAGGTGACCAAGCCGGCGGTGCCACAGGCCGATGTCGTGTTTTCCCTCTCTCGCCGCCAACGCTGAGTCGGCTTCCTTCTCCGACGCCACATAGAGATGGTAGAGACCGTCCTCCTTGTCCGCTTTTGCAAGAACACGGCCTGCACTGGCAGAGATGGTGCACCCACCATTCTCAAAGCGAACTTGCATGCCTTCGGAGATTAGAGATGAGACAGAGAGGAGGTAAGCTGCCAGCCCCGGAACATGGAGCACCCCCTTCACACGACGTTCCAGGTGCTTGCCCTCAACGGAAGCACAAAACACAATCTCACCCTCCCCAACCGCCATTTGTACATGATTGTCCCCCATGTACACCCGACGAGGCTCGATGGCGGTGTAGACGACGAACCACTTGCGGCGACACGTCATGTGCCGCGTGGCTCCCAAGTCGATGATCCAGAACAAGGCGGTGGTGTCGGAGACCTGCAGGACCCGGATGGTGGTAACGAATCCACTCTCCTAATCTGTGGTGTTCGCGGAAGCGTCGGACTGTTTTCCCGCTCTCACTCCAGCCGCAAGGTCCGCCTTCTTCTTCCGGCATTCGCGCGCCCAATGGCCTGGCTTCTTGCAGTAGTGGCAGTTACCCTTCTTCTTTCCTCCCCCGCCGTTGCTCCTGGTTCATGTACCACCGCCCCCATGACCAAAGTTGGTGATGAGAGCGACGTCCAGTCTGCTTCCGCCCTCCTCTCCCTTGTGCCACTCCTCCTCAAACAGCAAGCTCTCCTCCATATCGTTGAGCGAGAGCTTGTCGCTGCGCTGGTTCAGGGCAACAATGAGAGGAGTGTAGCTGGTAGGAAGGCCAGAGAGGATGGTTAGCATGAGCACACGCTCCTTGACAGGGTCCTCAATCGCAGCAAGCTGTTCAGAGAGAGACTTCACCATGTTGATGTAGTCAATCATGGATCCGGACTCATCCATCGTCACAGTGTGAAAGCAACGACGCAGCTGCATATTCATGAGGATTGACTTAGAAGCATAAGTGGACTCAAGCTTTTTCCAAACCTCCTTTGGGGTGAGGATGCCATGGACGAGGAGTTGCTGCCGTTCGGCGAGGTGGAGGTAGATGGTTGCGAGGGC
This sequence comes from Penium margaritaceum, assembly GCA_023375785.1. Taxonomy (NCBI): domain Eukaryota; kingdom Viridiplantae; phylum Streptophyta; class Zygnematophyceae; order Desmidiales; family Peniaceae; genus Penium; species Penium margaritaceum. The sequence continues at coordinate 28,835 of SZWC01025067.1, read as the reverse complement.
GCGGTCACGCTTCTCACGGTAGGTACGGGCCTCGAAAGAGGATAGGGAACTTTCTTCTGGTTCCTTCTCCTTCTCATCCATCTGGCTCCAGAGACCCTTCTCCATCAGAACCATCTTCATGTTGTTGCTCCAGTTGAAGAAGTTCTTGCCTTTGAACTTGGCGATGTTGACGCCGGCCACCACGGAAGCGGATGTCGCCATGGTAGTGCAACGTTCAGCCCACAAACGGCTCTGTCACACAACAGGGTGCAAGGAATGCCTCAAGGATGAGACAAAGCCTTCTTCTAGCTCTGATACCACTGATGTAAACTGGGGCAGCCCTCAGGGAGGTGATCAGGTTCACTAAGAGCCGCCTAGGCAGGACCAACTGTTTGTGAGAGGGGGTTGCAGGTTGCACAGACAGAAAGTACGGAAGAGAATTTAGGTTTGCAGATAATTCAAATGTCTGAATCGAATCTTGAGTGGGAAATAACATCATCACAGCTTTCTAACAAGCCCTTATATGCCTCATTTGGCTAAGGGAGCACTGAGATCCAATCTGTCAAAGCTCACCCTCTAGCACACTCCTAGCCTAGCGGGATGAGCGGCAGTCACCTTGTCACACAAGAGAATTATGTCTCGCACGGCCTGCACGGCTAATAATCGTGGAATGGTCCTCCCTTGAAGTCTCTTGGATGTCTTCCACCCGTAGTTTCTCCTTGAAGGCCGCTCTCAGCAGTCCTGACCAATAATCCTGCCGCCTTTTGAGCTCAAAGTGCTCAGGTCGTCACTTGAACCCGACCCATGATCTCCAAACTTTGGAAATCCATATCTCACTCAAACGGACTCCAAATCAAGTTCCGTAAAGTGCGTTAGAACCTGTGAAAAATCCTATATGCAAATGTTGTGCCAGATGATTTTTATCGAGCAACCTATTTTTGTCACTTTTCTGGCACTCTCATATCCATCACATTTGTGCTTCCAAGTCAATCCTCATGAAAATGCAACTGCCTTGTTCTTTTCACACCATGAAGATGGATGAGTCGGGCTCCATGATCGATTATCTCAACATGGTGAAATCTTTGGCTGGCCAACTTGGTGCAATCAAGGACCCTGTGAAGGAATGTATGCTCATGCTGAGCATCCTCTCTGGCCTTCCTAACAGCTACACTCTTCTTATTGTTACCCTGGACAAGCGTGGCGATAATATTTCACTCGATGACATGGAGGAGAGCTTGCTGCTGAAGGAGGAGTGCCGCAAGGAAGGAGAAGGAGGAAGCGGACTGGAAGTAGCCCTCTTCACCATCATGAGTCACGAGGGTGGTGCTGGATCAACCAATGGTAGCGGAGATGGAGGGAAGAAGAAGGGGAAGTGCCACTACTGCATGAAGCCAGGCCATTGGGTGCGTGAATTCCGGATGAAGAAGGCAGACCTTGTGACTAGGGTGGGAGCAGGAAAACAGTCCAATGCCCCCGCCAACGCCGCTGATTGGGAGAGTGGATCCGTGAGCACCATCTAAGTCCTGCATGTATCCACCAGCATTACCTTGTTCTGGATCATCAACTCGGGAGGCACTCAGCACATGACTTGTCGCCAGGTATGGTTTGCTGACTGCACTGCTATTGAACCTCGCCGATTGTACATGGGTGAAAATCACGTGAAGATGGTGGTGGGAGAGGATGAGATTGTCTTCAGTGCTCCTGTCCAGGGGGAGAGTGTGGAACGTTCTGTGAAGGGGATGCTCCATGTTCCGGGGCTAGCAGCTAATCTCCTCTATGTTTCCTCTCTCATCTCTCAAAGCCTGCAGGTGTGCTCTGAGAATGGTGGCTGCATCATGGTCATGAAGAACACAGACTTCCACGCCCGCACCAAGCACATTGACATATGCTACCACTTCATCCACGAGCTCATAGCAAAGGAGGGAATGCACATCAAATTCTGCCCCTCAAGCATGATGCTGGCAGATTTCTTGACCAAACCATACGCAGCGCATTTCTTTCAGTAGCTGAGGGCACAGTGTGGACTGCTGTGATTTTTACTCTAGCAAAGTGAAATAATGGTGGAGATAGGATTGCAAAAAGTGACAAAAGTGGGTTTCTCGATAAAAATCATCATGCACCAGAAATTCGTATAAGATTTTGTTTCTGGTTCTGTAGCAAGTTACGGAATTCAATTTGGATTCCGTTTGAGGGAGATATGGATTTTCAAGGTTTTGCGGCACTGGGTGCAGTTCAAGGTATGGCTCTTGCACTTCCGGGACCAATGACGGCCAGAATTACTGGCCAGGGAGGCTTGGAGCGGCCTTTTAGGTAGAAAGGCAGCAGGTGGACCTTCAAGGAAGGCCCCCATCAAGATTATTGGTTGTGCACATGGCAGGGATGGTAATTCTCTTTTGTGAGAATGTGACTGCCACTCATCCCGCGAGGCGAGGAGTGTGCTAGGAGTGAATGTTGACAGGGTGGTTCTTCCAGCTCCATCCGCCAAATGGAGCATACTTAGGCTTGTTAGAAAGCTGTACTAATGTAATGTTTTATCCTTGAGGCAAACCAGCCATTTGCGCTCTCGACACAACGTCACACGCTTCCATATTTTTGTCCCTACAACCTGCAACTTGTCTCTCACATACAATTTGTCCTGCCTAGCAGCTCTTGGTGAGCTTGATCATCTCCCTGAGGGCTGCATAATTTTCTATCAGTGGTATCAAAGCTAAAACAAGGCCTTGCCTCATCCTTCAGGCATTCATTGCACACTGGTGTGTGATAGAGGCTGTTCTTCGGCCAACGTTGTAGTCAACATGGCAACATCCACTTCTGTGGTGGCCAGCGTCAACATCGCCAATATCAAGGGCAAGAATTTCTTCAAATGAAGCAACAACATGAAGATGGTGCTGATGGAGAAGGGATTCTGGAGCCACATTAGTGAGGCTCATTGTATTCAGTCTTCCCTCTCCGCTGCCAAGGCCCGTACCCACTTCAACAAGCTGGACCAGACCCTCACCAAAAGAGGTTTGGAACAAGCTTGATTCCACCCATGCTTTCAATTCAATCCTCATGAATATGCAACTGCATCGTTGTTTTCACACCGTGAAGATGGATGAGTTGGGCTCCATGATCAATTATCTGATTATGGTGAAATCTTTGGCTTATCAGCTTGCTGCGATCAAGGACCCTATCAAGGAATGTGTTCTCATGCTGACCATCCTCTCTGGCCTTCTTAACACCTACACTCATCTCATTGTTACCCTACACCAGCATGGCGACATGCTCACACTCCATGAGATGGAGGAGAGCATGCTGTTTGAGGAGGAGTGCCGCAAGGAGTGAGAAGGAGGATTTAGACATGATATAGCCCTCGTCACCAACATGAGACACGAGGGTTGTGCTGCATCAGCCAACGGTAGCGAAGGTGGAGGGAAGAAGAAGGGCAAGTTCCACTACTACATACAGCCAGGCAATTGGCCACGTAAAATCTGGAAGAAGAAGGCAGACCTTGCGACTAGGGTTTGAGTGGGAAAACAGTCCGATGCCTCCACCAATGCCACTGATTTTGAGAGTGGATTTGTGAGCACCATCTGGGTCCTGCACGTCTCAGCCAGCACTGCCCTGTTCTGGATTATTACCTTGGGAGCCACTTGGCCGGGACTGGTTTGTTGTCAACACCACTATTGAACCTCGCCGAGTATACATGGGTGACAATCATGTGCATATGTCGGTGGGAGAGGATGAGATTTTCTTCTGTGCTTCTGTCCAGGGGGAGCACATGGAACGTCTTGTGAAGGGTGTGCTCCATGTTCCGGGGCTGGCAGCTATTCTCCTCTCTTTTTCCTCCCCCATCTCCCAAAGCCTGCACCTTTGCTTTTGAGAATGTTGGCTACACCATCTCATCCCGCACGGGCCGGGTGCTTGCAAAGGTGGACGACAACGATGGCCTCTACCATCTTTTTATGGCATCAGACAAGGGAGCTGCCTTAGCAGCAGCTGGAAGAGTGGGAGACAATGACATAGGCCTGTGGCATCGCCGGCTTAAAAACCTCGGCTTTGCTGACATCATCTCCATGCAGCAGATGGTGCGTGGCTTGCAGCTAAAGGAGTTGAACCAGTCCAGTGTGTCAGCCTGTGAGAGCTGCAGCAAAGGGATGCAAGTGCGCTCTCCATTCTCTTAGGAGGGAAAGGCAGCTGCTGAGCTTCTCGCTCTTGTGCACTCTGACATGTGTGGTCACATGCCATCACAGTCCTTGTCCGGAAAGCTGTAATTTCTCACATTCATTGATGACAAGTGGCGGAAGACATGAATTTTATTTCCGGCCAAGAAGGATGAGTCTTTTGATGCATTCAAGGTATGGTTGGCTGCTGCATGGAATGAGATTGGCAGGCATCTCAAAGTTTTTCACATTATGGAAGAGGCAAGAAAATCTCCAATGACATCCACAACTTCCTCAAGAACCACGGGATTCTTCACAAGGTAACACCACCCACAACACTGCAGCTGAATGGCGTGGCTGAGTGTTCCAACCTCACTCGTGGAGCGTGTCCGCAGAATGCTCAAGGACGCGGAGCTCCCGCCAACACTATAGGCGGAGGCAGTTAACATTTCCGTGTACGAGAAAAACCAGAGTCCGACATGCGCCATGCCGGTGATGACGCCGGAGGAGGCATGGATGGGATGCAATCCAATTATCATGCACCTAAAGGTTTTTGGGTGTGGCGCATTCGCCCATGTGCCTGCTGCTAACCGCAATAAGCTGGATGCCAAGGGTGTGAAGGCTACCTTCCTCGGCTACAACACCATGGGATACCAGTTATACAACCTCGTTGCACACAAGATTTTCCGCAACCGTGAAGTGGTATTCAAGGATGACATGAAGGGCTGGACATGGACCCCAATGGGACCAGTCGCGGTTGCACCGGCTCTTGAGCCAGTGGGAGCCGAAGAGCCTGCTGTTGAAGAGGAGCGTGCGGAAGGTAGTGGTGACAGGGCAGCAGAGGGAGCTGAGGAGGCAAAGCAGTCGGCAACCAAAGCAGACAAGGAGGAGCCGCTGAGCAAGCAGCAATAGCTGCCATGGAGGTCTACACGCCTCAACCATAGTGTAGATGGTCCTGTGGAGCTGCTGTGGCAATCCGAGCGCCTCGCAAGCACACAAAGGCCACTGAAGGAGCTGCTGAACCTGTGCAGTTTTTCATCTTCACAGGAGTCTTCTGACCTTGAGCTCCTCTTCCTCACCATAGCCAACTACCCAACAGCATCCAGAAAATCCATGCGCAGTGACGATGCAGGAGATTGTCATGTTGCAGCAGATGAGGAGTACAAGACACTCATGAAGAACAAGACCTGGACTCTCAAGAAAGCTCCACATGGCAGCCGGGTGATCGGCTACAGGTGGATCTTCCGACACAAGTGCGGTGCTGATGGTTAAGGTGCCCAGGTACAAAGCACGGGTGGTTGCAAAGGGGTATGCGCAGACGGAGGGTGCGGAATGCAACAAGATGTTCACACCTATCACAAAGTTTCCTTCCATCCCTGCAATCCTTGCTCTTGCCGTTGCCATGGACTGGGAGGTGCACCAGATGGATGTGACGTGTGCATTTCTGAATGGTGAGCTTGAGGAGGATGTGTACATGGAGAAGCCGGAGAGGTATGTGGTAGAGGGGTGGGAGGATCTTGAGTGGAAGATTGTGAAGGTACTCTACGGCCTGAAGCAAGCGCCGCATGCATGGTACCACAAGATTGATGAGTAGCTTGCTAGCCTTGGTTATGTGTGCAGGAAGGCAGATCATGTGGTCTATGGGCGCACACAGGATGAAATCCAAGTCATCATCCTGCTCTATGTTGATGACTTGCTTATTGCCTCTGAATAAAAGTCTCTCCTCGGAGATTCCTAGGAGTCCCTTGCAGCCAAGTTTGGCATGAAGGACATGGGAGAGCTGAGCTACTACTTGGGTCTCCAGGTGAAGCGTGATCCAAAGAAGCAGACCTTAGAGCTGTCGTAGAGCACTTACAAGAGCAACAACATCAAGCGCTTCAACATGGGAGGTGCATGGAAGGTTTCAACACCATTGAAAGTGGGAGCAATGGTGAGCATCATGCAGGCTCCTCACAGCAAGCAACATAGCATCGACATGGAGGTGGTACAATACCAAGAAGCAGTCAGGAGCATCATTTATGCAGCCATCGGTATGCGCCTCGATATCAGCCAAGAAGCGGGAGCAGTGAGCAAGTTCTACGCCAACCTGGGTGTGCCATATTGGGAGGTGCTCAAGCGCGTGCTGCACTACTTTGTAAGCAGCAGCCTTAGCCTCATCTTCAATGGCAACAACAGCCCCATCCTCATTGGCTATAACAACGCAGATGGGATGGAGATCTGGACACAAGGAGATCAACTTGCGGTTTCGTGTTTTTGCTTGGAGGAGCAGCAATCAGCTGAAGGAGCAAGAAGCATGAGTGCATTGCTCTTTCCTCCAAAGAGGAAGAGTACATCGCTTTTAGAAAAACAGCAAACAAAGCAGTGTGGCTGTGTGAGCTGCAAGCAAGTCTTGGGCGGCAGGAGAAAATTAAAACGACCATCTACTATGACAACATGAGCTGTATCGCGCTCAAGAATACCACACAGTTCAACTTTTGCAACAAGCACATTGAACTGCGCTACCACTTTGTCCTCAAGATTGTGGCAAACGAGGTGGTGCACATGAAGTTCTGCCCCTCAAGCATTATTTAGGCAGATTTCCTGACCAAGCCACTGGCAGCACATCGCTTTCAGTAGTTAAGGCCAGAGTGTGGACTTGAGTGATTTTCACTCTCACAAAGTGGGAGAATGATGGATGTAGGGTGCCAAAGTGGGTTACTTGATACATATTATCAAGCACACAAATTCATAGAGGATTTCTTCCTGGTTTTATAGCAATTTACGGATGTTGATTCAAAGGCCGTTTACGGGAGATATGGCTTTTTAAGGTTCGGTGGCGGTGGGTCCGGTTCACGTGATGACTCTTGCACTTCCAGCACCAATGACGGCCAGAATTATTGGGTAGGGAGGCTTGGAATGGCCTTCAAGGTAGAAAGGCGGCAAGAGGAACTTCAGGGAGCTTCAAGGAAGGTACCCATCAAAGATATTGGTTGTGCACATGGAAGGGAAGGTCCCCATCAAGATTCTTGGTTTTGCACATGGCAGGGATGGTAATTCTCTTGTGTGTGTAAGACTGCCGCTCATCCTGCTAGGAGAGGAGTGTGCTAGGAGTGAACTTTGATGGGGTGATTCTTCCAGATCCATATTCCAGATGGAGTGCACGTAGGCTTGCTAGAAAGCAGTACTAATTTACTTTCTATTCACGAGTCAAACTAGCCATTAGCGCTCTCTACACAACTTCACACGCTTCCGTAATTTTGTCTTTGAAACTTGCAACTTGTTTCTCAGATACAATTGGTCCTGCCTAGGGATCATAAGCATGATCATCCCTGAGGACTGCTTAAGTTTCTATGAGTGGTATCAGACCCAGAACAAGGCCTTACATCATCCTTGAGGCATACCTTGCTCACTGGTGTGTGATAGAGGCTGTTCGAGGGCCAACATTGCAGTCAACATGGCAACATTCCCTTCTGTGGTGGCCGACGTCAACATCGCCAAGATCAAAGGCAAGAATCTCTTAAAAAAAAGAAACAAAATGAATATGGTGATGATGAAGAAGGTAATCTGGGGCCACGTGAGTGAGGATGACTCTGTTGAATCCTCCCTCTTTGCTTCCGAGGAAAGTACCCGCCGCGACAAGCGGAACCATGCCCTTGCTACCATCTACCTCCACCTCGATGAATGGCAGCAACTCCTTTTCCGCGGCATCCTCACCCCAAAAGATGTTTGGAACAAGCTTGAGTCCACCTGTTCTTCCAATTCAATCCTCATGAACATGCAACTGCATTGTTGTTTTCACACCGTGAAGATGAATGAGTCGGGCTCCATGATCCATTATATCGACATGGTGAAAGCTTTGGCTGACCAGCTTGCTGTGATTGAGGACCCTGTCAAGGAATGTTTTCTCATGTTATCCATCCTCTTTGGCCCTCCTAGCAGCTACCCTTTTCTCATTGTTACCCTGGACCAGCGTGGCGACAAGCTCTCACTCAATGACGTCGAGGAGAGCTTCCTGTTAGAGGAGTAGTGCCGCAAGGAGGGAGAAGGAGGAAGCGGAATGGGTGTAGCCCTCGTTACCAACATGAGTCACAGGGGTGGTGCTGCATCAACCAATGGTAGCGGAGGTGGAGGAAAGAAGTAGGGCAAGTGCCACTACTGCAAGGAGCCAGGCCATTGGGTGCGCGAATGCTGAAAGAAGAAAGCAGACCTTGCGATTGGGGTGTGAGCAGGCAAACACTCTGAAGCCTTTGCCAACGCCGCTGACTGAGAGAGTGGATTTGTGAGCACCATCCGGATCCTGCACGTCTTTGCCAGAACTACCCTGTTCTGTATCATCCACTCGGGAGCCACTCGGCACATGACCTGTCCCCGAGAGTGGTTCCTTGTCTACACCGCTATTAAACCTCGCCGAGTATACATGGGTGACAATCATGTGCACATGGCTGTGGGAGAGGATGATATTATTTTCTGTGCTTCTGTCCAGGGGAAGCACGTGGAACTTCGTGTGAAGGGGGTGCTCCATGCTTCTGGGCTGGCAGCTAACCTCCTCTCTGTTTCCTCTCTCATCTCCCAAGGCCTGCAGGTCTGCTTTGAGAATGGTGGCTGCACCATTTCAGCACGTGTGGGCCAGGTTCTTACAAATGGAGACAACAACAATGGCCTCTATTGTCTTTCCGTGGCATTGGACAAGGGAGCTAACTTAGCAGCATCTACGAGAGTGGGAGACAGTGACATCGGCCTGTGGAATTGCCAGCTTGGACACATTGGCTTCAGTGCAATCATCTCCACGCAGCAGATGGTGCACAGTTTGCAGCTTAAGGAGGTGAAGCGGCCCAGTGTGTCGGCATGCAAGAACTGCATCAAAGGGAAGTAAGCCCGTTCTCCATTCTCAAAGGAGAGGAAGGCAGCAGCTGATCTTTTGTCTCTTTTGTACTCTGATGTGTGTGGTCCCATGCTATGACAGTCCTTTTCCGGCAAGCTGTACTTTCTCACGTTCATCGACAAAAATACACGGAAGACATGGGTGTTCTTTCTGGCCAGGAAGGATGGGTGCTTTGATGCATTCAAGGCATGGCTGGCTGCTTCACACAATAAGAATGGTAGGCGTCTAAAGGTGCTTCACACCGATTGCTGAGGCGAGTACATCTCTAATGACTTTTGCGAAGTCCTCAAGAACCACGGGACTTGGCACGAGGTGATGTCACCCACAACACCACAGGTGAATGGCGTGGCTGAGCAGGCCAACGGAATGCTCATGGAGATTTTCTGTAGCATGCTCAAGGATGCCAAGCACCCGCCAACATTCTGGGTGGAGGCAGTCAACATCGCCATGTACCTGGAAAACAGGAGCCCAACACGCACCCTGCCGGTCATGACGCCGGAGGAGGGATGGATGGGTCACAAGCCAGCTGCCGCGCACCTTAAGGTGTTTGGGTGTGGCGCATTTGTCCATGTGCCTACCGCTAACCGCAAAAAGCTGGATGCCAAGGGTGTGAAGGGCTACCTTCCTTGGCTATGACACTATGGAATACCGCCTGTACCACCTTGCGGCACGCAAGATTATCTACAGCCGTGACGTGGTATTTAAGGAGGACGTGAAGGGCTGGACATGGAGCCCTATGGAAGCAGTGACGGTTGCACCAGCTCTTAAGCCAGTGGGAGCCAAAGAGAATGCAGCTGAAGAGGAGCGTGCAGAAGGTAGTGGTGACAGGGAAGCAGAGGGAGCTGAGGAGGCAAAGCAGCCGGCAACCAAATTAGAGGAGGAGGAGCAGCCAAGCAAGCAGCAGCAGCTGCCATGGAGGCCTACATGCCTCAACCATGATGTAGATGGTCCTGTGGAGCCGATGTTGCGACCCGAGTGCTTCACAAGCAAACTGAGGTCACTGTAGGAGCTGCTGAACTTGTGTAGTTTTTCATCTTTACTGGAGTCTTCTAAACTCCAGCTACTCTTCCTCACTGTCGCCAATGGCCCCATGCACAAAGCCATACACAGTGATGATGCAGAAGATAAGCGTGTGTAGCAGACGAGGTGTACAAGGCACTCATGAAGGAGAAGACTTGGTCCCTCAAGAAAGCTCCACGTAGCAGCCGGGTGATCAACTACAGGTGGATCTTCCAATGCAAGCGCAGTGCTGATGGTAAGGTGCTCAGGTACAAAGCGGGGCTGGTTGCAAAATGGTATGCTCAGAATGAGGGTGTGGATTGCAACAAGAAATCTGCAACCCGTCGCAATGTTTCCCTCCATCCGTGCAATCCTTGCTCTTGCTGCTGCCATGGACTGGGAGGTGCACCAGATGGATGTGATGTGTGCATTTTTGAATGGTGACCTCGAGGTGGATGTGTGCATGGAGCAGCTGGAGAGGTATATGGTGAAAGTGCGGGAGGATCATGTGTCCTGAAGGCCCTCTATGGCCTGAAGCAAGCACTGCGTGCACCACAAGATTGATGAGCAGCTGGCTAGCCTTGGTTTTGTGTGCAGCAAGGCTGATCACGCAGTCTATGGGCGTACAGAGGATGAAATCCAAGTCACCATCCTGCTCTATGTTGATGACTTTCTTATTACCTCTGACTCAAAGCTTCTCCTCAAAGATTCTAAGCAGTCCCTTGCACCCAGGTTCGACATGAAGGACATGGGAGAGCTGAGCTACTACCTGGGTCTCCAGGTGAAGCGTGATTGGCAGCAGCAGACCTTGGAGCTGTTGCAGAGCACTTACGTGAGTGACGTTGTCAAGCGCTTCAAGATGGGAGGTGCACAGAACGTGGTGATACCGCTGGAAGTGGGAGAAAATCTGAGCATCATGAAGGCACCTCATAGCAAGCAACATAGCAACGGCATGGAGGTGGTACCATTCCAAGCAGTAGTGGAATCCTCATGTATGCCATATATTTCTAATGGTGGGAATACACTCATATATTAGTGCGCTCTTCTAGTGTGCTCAGACACCATGCACTAACACTAGGCATTAAAAACCTAGTGCACTTGAATGGTGCTCACTCAAACTATCTCTCTCTTTTCTCCCCCCTCCTCCCCTCTCTCTCTCTCTCGTTCTCTCTCTCTCTCTCCATCCCTCCTCTCTCTCTATCTATCTACCAATTTATCTATCTCTCTCTCTCTCTCT
>SZWC01025067.1:0-10874 GCA_023375785.1 Penium margaritaceum | reverse complement strand
TGACCTTGAGGAGGATGTGTACATGGAGCAGCCGAAGGGGTATGTGGTGGAGGGAAAGGCGGATTTGGTGTGCAAGCTTGTGAAGGCCCTCTACGGCCTGAAGCAAGCACCACGAGCATGGTACCACAAGATGGATGAGCAGCTGGCTGGCCTTGTCTTTGTGCGTAGTGAAGCTGATCATGCAGTCTATGGGCACTCAAGAGGCAAGCCAGGTCATCATCTTGCTCTATGTTGATGATCTGCTCATTGCATCTGACTCCAAGTCTCTTTTGGACGATGTGAAGCAGTCCCTTGCTGCCAGGTTTCACATGAAAGACATGGGAGAACTCAGCTACTACCTTGGCCTTCAGGTCAAACGCAACCAGCAGCAGCTGACTTTGGAGTTGTCATAGAGCACTTACATAAGCGACATCGTCAAGTGCTTCAACATGACAGGACCGTGCAAGACCGCTACACCACTGGAAGTGGGAGCGAAGCTAAGCATGATGCAAACTCCCCACGGCAGGCAAGAGAGCAGCCGCATGGAAGCAGTGCCATACCAAGCAACAGTTGGGGGCCTGATGTACGCAGTTATCAGGACGCGCCTTGACATCAGCCAAGTAGTGGGAGTGCCCAGAAAGTTTTGCGTGAATCCGGGCGTGACGCATTGGGAGGTGGTCAAGCACGTGCTGCGGTACTTTGACAGCAGCAGCTGCCTTATGGTTTGGTTAATGGTGGCCTTTTTCTGCATTGGTTTTCAATTGCACTTGTCTAGTGTGTGATTTTGTCCTATATGGAAAGCTCGACCCCCACCCCTATGGGGGGGTCCAATGCGTGGGGCTAGTGTATGAGTGTAGTGTGCTCGTTCTCCACATAAAAGTACACTGATCATGCACTCAGTGCGTGATTTCATCCTATATAGAAAACCGGACCCCCACCCCAATGCGGGGGTCCAGTGCGTAGGGCTAGTGTATGAGGGAAGTGTGCTCGTTCCCCACACAAAAGTACACTGATCACGCACTCAGTGCGTGATTTTTTCTTATATGGAAAACTTGACCTCCACCCTTATGGGGGGGGTCCTGTGCGTGGGGCTAGTGTATGAGTGTAGTGCGCTCGTTCCCCACACAAAAGTACACTGATCACGCACTCAGTGCGTGATTTTGTCCTCTATGAAAAACTGGACCTCCTCCCCTATGGGGGGATCCAGTGTGTGGGGCTGGTGTATGAGGGCAGTGCGCTTGTTCCCCATACAAAAATACACAGATCATGCACTCAGTGTGTGATTTTTTCCTATATGAAAAACTGGACCCCCTCCCCTATGGGGGGGGTCTAGTGCGTGGGGCTAGTGTATGAGGGAAGTGTGCTTGTTCCCTACACAAAAGTACACTGATCACACAATCAGTGTATGATTTTATCCTTTATGGAAAACTGGACTCCCACCCCTATGGGGGGGTCCAGTGAGTGGGGCTAGTGTATGAGTGCAGTGCGCTCGTTCCCCCCACAAAAGAAAACTGATCACGCACTCATTGCATGAGTTTATCCTGTATGGAAAACTAGATCCCCACCCTAGTGGGGGGGGGTCGAGTGCGTGGGGCTAGTGTATGAGGGCAATGCGCCCGTTCCCCACACAAAATACACTGATCACACACTCAGTGCGTGATTTTTTCCTATATGGAAAACTGGATCCCCTCCTCTATGGGGGGTTCCAATGCGTGGGGCTAGTGTATGAGGGAAGTGTGCTTGTTCTCCATTCAAAATTACACTGATCACGCACTCAGTGCATGATTTTGTCCTCTATGGAAAACTGGAACCCCGCCCCTATGGGGGAAGGGGTCCAGTGCGTAGGGCTAGTGTATGAGGGCAGTGCGCTTGTTCCCCACACAACAATACACTGATCATGTACTCAGTGCGTGATTTTGTCCTTTATAGAAAACTGGACCCCCCCTATGGGGGGGTCCAGTGCGTGGGGCTAGTGTATGAGGGCACTGCGCTCGTTCCCCATACAAAAATACACTGATATCGCACTCACTGTGTGATTTTTTCCTATATGGAAAACTAGACCCACACCCCTATGGGGGGGCCATGTACGTGGGGCTAGTGTGTGTACATACTCGATGTGTACATACACAATTTGAGTACGCTAGAATTTCAGTGCCCTTGCCTAGTGCGAGCGCACTACTAGAGCGCACTCAAAACCCAGTACATGATTGGCCTGCCATCAACCATATATGCCTTTGTCTCACCTTCAACGATAACAACAGCCTAATCCTCATTGGCTACAGCAACACAGATTGGGGAGGTGACCTGGAAACAAGGAGGTCCACCAGTGGGTTCGTGTTTGTGCTCGGGGGAGGTGCTATCAGTTGGAGGAGAAAGAAGCAAGAGTGGGTCGTTCTCTCCTCCACCGAAGCAGAGTACATCACCCTGAGTGAAGCAGCAAAGGAAGCCGTGTGGCTGCGTGAGCTGCTGGCAAGCCTTGGAAAGCAGCAGACCACAGCGACTACAATCTAATGTGACAACATGAGCGCCATTGCTATGACCAAGAACGCAGAATTTCACGCCCGCACCAAGCACATTGACCTGTGATATCACTTCATCTGCGAACTCGTGGCAAAGCAGGTGGTGCAGATCAAGGTCTGTCCTTCAAGCATGATGCTGGCAGACTTCCTGACCAAGCCGCTGGCAGCGCATCGCTTTCAGCAGCTGAGGAGACAGTGCGGACTTGTGTGATTTTTATTCTCGCAAAGTGGGAGAATGATGGATAAAGGGTGCCAGAAAGTGACAAAAAAAGGTTCCTTGATAAAAATTATCTGGCATAAAATATTCATAGAGGATGTTTTACAGGTTCAAACGCACTTTACGGAACTCAATTCGGAGTCCGTTTGAGTGAGATATGGATTTCCAAAGTTTGGAGATCATGGGTCGGGTTCAAGTGACGACATGAGCACTTTGAGCACAAAAGGCCGCAAGATTATTGGCCAGGACGGCTGAGAGTGGCCTTCAAGAAGAAAAGCCAGCTGGAGGACCTTCAAGAGACTTCTTAGAAGGTGCAGACCACGATTTTTGGTCGTCCAAGTGGTGTGAGGCATAATTCTCATGTGTGACAAGGTGACTCCCGCTCATCCCGCTAGGCTAGGAAAGTGTGCTAGAGGGTGGACTTTGAAAGAGTGTATATCAGTCCTCCCAAGGCCAAATGAGGCATATAAGGGCTTGTTAGAAAGCAATGAAAATCTTATTTTTCACTCAAGAGTCAACCCAGACATTCGATTTCTCTGCAAACGTACATGTTCTTCCGTAATTTCTGTCTGTGCAACTTGCAACTCCCTCTCACAAACAGTTGGTCCTTCCTAGGTGGCTCTTGGTGAGCCTGATCACCTCCCTGAGGGCTGGCCCAGCTTCATAACTGTGCTGCCGAGGCCCGCACCCACTGCAATTAGCGGGACCGCGCCCTTGCCACCATCTACCTGCACTTCAGTGAACGGCATCAACTCCTTGTTCGCGACATCCTCATCCCAAAAGGGGTTTTGAGCAAGCTTAAGTCCATCTGTGCTTCCAAGTCAATCCTCATGAAAATGGAACTGAATTCTTGATTTCACACCATGAAAAGGGATGATTTGAATCCATGATTAATTATCTCAGCATGGTGAAAGCTTTGGCTGACCGGCTTGCTACAAGTAAAGTCCTTGTCAAGGATCGTGTTCTCATGCTGACCGTCCTCAATGGCCTTCCTAGCAGCTACACTCCTCTCATTGTTGCCCTGGAACAGCGTGGTGACAGGCTCTCGCTCGATGACATGCAGGAGAGGTTGCTTTTTGAGGAGGAGCACTGCAAGAAGGGAGAACGAGGAAGCGGACTGGACGTAGCCCATGTCAACATCATGAGTCACGCGGGGGGTTCTGCATCAACCAATGGTAGCGGAGGTGGAGGGAAGAGGAAGGGCAAGTGCCACTACTGCAAGAAGCCAGCCCATTGTGCACGCGAATGTAAGAAGAAGAAAACAGTCCTTGCAACTGGGGTGGGAGTAGGCAAACACTCCGATGCCTCTGCCAACGTTGCTAATTGAGATAGTGGATTTGTGAGCACCATCCGGGTCCTGCACGTCTCTGCCAACACTACCCTGTTTTAGATCATCAATTCGGGGGCCACTCGGTTAATGACCTGTCTTCAAGATTGGTTTGTTTTCTACAACACTATTGAACCTCGCCGAGTAAACATGGGTGACAATCATGTGCAGATGACAGTGTGAGAGGATGAGATTGTCTTCTGTGATTTTGTCCAGGGAAGCACGTGGAACGTCATGTGAAGGGGGTGCTCCATGTTTTGGGGCTCGCAGCTAACCTCCTCTCTGTTTCCTCTATCATCTCCCAAGGCCTGCAGGTCCATTTTGAGAATGGTGGCTCCACAATTTCAACACGTGCGGGCCAGGTTCTTGCAAAGTCGAACAACAACGATGGCCTCTACTGTCTGCATCGGAGAAGAAGTTGCATTTAGCAGCATCTGTGAGAGTGGAAGACAATGATATCAGCCTGTGGCATTGCCAGCTTGAACACCTCGACTTCGACGCAATCTTCTTCATGCTGCAGATGGTGCACGCTTTACAGCTGAAGGAGGTGAAGCATTCGGGTGCGTCAGCCTGTGAGAGCTACATCCAAGGGATGCAAGCCCACTCTCCATTCTCTAAGGAGGGGAAGGCAGCAGCTGGGCTTCTTTCTCTTGTGCAATCTAACGTGTGTGGTCACATGCCATCACAGTCCTTTTCCGACAAGCTGGACTTTCTCACGTTAATGGTTGGCTGTTGCACAGAATGAGAGTGGCAGGTATCTGAAGATGCTTTGCGCTGATGGCAGAGGCAAGTACATCTTGAAGGAATTCCACAACTTCCTCAAGAACTGCGGGATCTGGCACGAAGTGACGCCACCCAAAACACCGCAGCTGAATGGCATGGCTGAGCATGCCAACCGCACACTCGTGGAGTGTGTCTGCAGCACGCTCAAGGACGTCGAGCTCCTGCCAACATTGTGGGAGGAGGTAGCCAACACTGCTGTGTATCTGAAAAACTGGAGCCCGACACAGTGTGCCGCTGATGATGGCGGAGGAAGCATGGTTGGGATGCAAGCCAACATTCAAGCACCTAAAAGTGTTTGGGTGCTGGGAATTTGTCCATGTGCCTGCCGTAAACCGCAACAAGCTGAATGGAAAGGGTGTGAAGGCTACCTTCTTTGGCTACGACACCATGAGAAACCGGTCGTACAACCTTGTTGCACGCAAGATTGTCTACAACCATGATGTGGTATTCAAGGAGGACGATAAGCGCTGGACATGATGCCCTACAGAAGTAGTCATAGTTGCACCAGCTCTTGAGCCAGTGGGAGCCGAAGAGCTTGCAGCTGAAGAGGGGCGTGCGGAAGGTAGTGGTGACAGGGCAGCAGAGGGAGCTGAGGAGGCACAGCAGCCGGCAACCCAAGCTGACAAGGAGGAGTACCCAAGCAAGCAGCAAAAGCTGCCACAGAGGTCTGCATGCCTCAACCATGGTGTAGATGGTCCTGCGGAGCTGGTATGGTGATCGAATTGCCTCGCAAGGAAACAGAGGCCGCTAGAGGAGCTGTTGAACTTGTGCAGTTTTACATCTTCACAGGATTCTTCTGACCTTGAGCTCCTTTCTGTCACCGTCACCGCGGACCCCTTGAGAAAAGCCATGCATAGTGATGATGCAGCAGATTGGTGTGTCGCAGAAAAAGAGGATTACAAGGAACTAATGAAGAACGTGACCTGCACTCTTGAGAAAGATCCACGTGGCAGCCGGGTGATTAGCTGCAGTTGGATCTTCGGGCGCAAGCGCTGTGCTGATGATAAAGTGCTCAGGTACAAAGCACGGCTGGTTGCAAAGGGCTATGCGCAGAATGAGTGTGTGGATTGCAACGAGATGTTTGCACCCATCACAACGTTTCCCTTGATCCGTGCAATCCTTTCTCTTTCTGCTACCATGGACTGGGTGATGGATGTGACGTGTGCATTTCTGAATGGTGACCTTGAGGAGGATGTGTACATGGAGCAGCCAGAGAGGTGTGTGGTGGAAGGGCGGGAGGATCATGTGTGCAAGCTTGTGAAAGCACTCTATGGCCTGAAGCAAGCGCCGCTTGCATGGTACCACAAGATTGATGATCAGTTAGGTAGACTTGGTTTTGTGTGCAGTGAGGAAGATGTTTATTGGTACACACATGACAAAAACCAAGTTATTATCCTGTTCTATGTTGATGACTTCCTTTTTCCCTGAGACTCAATGTATCTCCTCGAATATTCTAAGCAGAACCTTCCAGCCAGGTTTGACATGAAGGACATGGCAGAGCTGAGCTAATATGTGGGTCTCTAGGTGAAGCGTGACCGGCAGCAGCAGACCTTAGAGCTTTTGTATAGCACATACGTGAGCAACATCGTCAAGCGCTTCAACATGGGAGGTGTACAGAAGGTTGCAACACCGCTGGAAGTGGGAGAGAAGCTGAGCATTATGGAGTCTCCTCATGGCAAGCAACATAGCGATGGCATGGAGGAGGTACCATACCAAGCGGCAGTTGGGAGCCTCATGTATGCAGGCGTCGACACGGGCCTTGAAATCAACCAAGAAGTGGGAGCAGTGACCAAGTGCTGGGACGACCTGGGTGTGCCACATTAGGAGGCGGTCAAGTGCGTACTGTGCTACTTTGACAGCAGCAGCAACAGTAGCCTCACCTTCAATGGCAAAAACAGTCCCATCCCCATCGGCTATAACGACACAGATTGGGGCAGAGATCTGGACACATGGAGTTAGACTAGTGGTTTTTTGTTTTTGCTTGGAGGAGCAGCAATTGGCTGGAGGAGCAAGAAGAAGGAGTTCATTGCTCTCTCCTCCACCAAGGAAGAGCACCTTGCTTTCAGCGAAGCAGCAAAGGAAGCACTGTGGCTGCATGAGCTGCTGGCAAGTCTTCGGCAGCAACAAAAAACTGCAGTGACCATCTACTTTGACAACATGAGTTGCATCACGCTCACAGAGAATGCAAAGTTCCATGCCCGCACCAAGCAGATTGACTTGTGCTACCACTTCGTTTGCAAGCTCGTGGAAAAGGAGGTGGTGCACATCAAGTTCTGCCCTTCAAGCATGATTTTGGCAGATATCCTGACCAAGCCTCTGGAAGCACATCACTTTCAGCATGTGAGGGCACAGTGTGGACTTGTGTGATTTTTACTCTAAAAAGCGGGAGAATGATGGATATAGGGTGCCAAAAAGTGACGTAAGTGGGTGGGTCGATGAAAATAATTAAGAAACACAGGTGTAGTGATATTTTCTTCCTGATTATGTAGCAATTTATAGAACTCCATTCGGATTCCGCATGAGGAAGATATGGATTTTCAAGGTTTGGTGGCAGTAGGTCCGGTTCAAATGACGGATCCTGCGCTACCAACACCAATGACGGCCAGAATTATTGGTTAGGCAGGCTCGGAGTGGCCTTCAAGGTATAAAGGTGGCAGGAGAACCTTCAGGGAGCTTTAAGGAAGGCCCCCATCAAGATCATTTGTTTTGTACATGGCAGCAATGGTAATTCTCTTGTGTGAGAGTGTGACTGCCACTCATCCCGCTAGGCTAGGAGTGTGCTAGGAGGTGAACTTTGACAGGGTGGTTCTTCCTGGAGCGTACTCAGGCTTGTTAGAAAACTGTGCTAATCGTATTGCTCAAACTGGCCATTCACGCTCTCTACACAACTTCACACACTTTTGTATTTTTTGTCTCTGCAACCTGAAACTTGTCTTTCACATACAATTGGTCATGCCCAGCGGCTCTTGGTGAGCTTGATCATCTCCTTGAGGGCTGAATAAGTTTCTATCATCCTCAGGTTTGTCAACATGAAGATATTTGGATCCGCCAAAGCACCAAAAGCATGATTAGACTCTGATTCAGCACATGTTCCACAGTACAAGTGAATTGGTAGCAAATTTATTTCTTCTTCAAGCTTTCCAAACAAAATGGATTCCACTGGATTTTTTTGTGAGGTAAGAACTTTTATTTGTTTTAGGGAAAACCAGAAAATTGTTTACACATGTAGTGTTTATACAGTGAAACACAAAGGTTTGATGGTTGTTTGCTTAAAAAACAAGATTAACAAAGGATTTGACATGGCATGTCATGAACATGCAATTTAGGGATTTTCATTTCAGTTTACTTGCAAATAAACTTGGGTGTCTCTCCTTAAAATCATGTCACTGAAGCTAAGAATGCACCTACACCTGAATCAATTTCGTCACATGCCAGGAACCAGTTTTAGGTCTCCCTTCCTACTTCGTTTAACATTTTAGGGTTATGTTGTTTTTCATACTAGTATCCACTTTCAAGGTATCCACTAAATGACCACAAATAAACAAGCCATGAACTTTATCTGTGTAATTGTTTCTATATATCGTGTTTAATTTAAACTTTTTAACAAGAGAAAGTCTTAAACTTGGTCTTGTATCAAAGGACTGAAAAAAATTCCCCTCCTTGTTTTTGCAAAACTGAACAGTAAACTATTCCACACTGGTTTTATTGACCACATTTCTGTGTGGCATTATGGTGTATGCTGTGTTAAGTGCAAGATAGCCTCAGCTCTACCTGAACTTTGCATTAATTTCCCTCCCACAACAAGTTGCATTGGAGCTTCAAGATTCATTGCAAGAAGTCTCACATCAGTTTCCTTACATGTACCCATCAAATGAGCATATGTCTTTCATCCTTCCTTCCACAGACTACGTGGAACATAGACAATTTTCTTCCACACCATCACTCATCCTCTCTACAATCCTTACCCCCATCTTTAAGTTCCATTTCAATCTAACACAAAACAACCCAACGTGCTCACCAAAGGCTTTCTTGACCACTCCACCACTCGCCACTTGTAAGGTTTGTCTTCCGACACCCACCCACCCTCCCTCCAATTTCTTTCAGATGGGTTGATGGCCTATAAGGGGAATTGGTATTTAATAATTCCTTCGATCTCATTTTCCAGTTTACCCTCTTAACACAAAGGATGCAATGTCGCTTGGCAGCACAGTATGATGCCCCTCATCCTTCAAAAGGGCCCATGCTAGGTGCAAGATGAAAAGCCTATGAGGTTTGAGATGGAGATTTTGTTAGAATACTAGAGTCCCAGAAGACCTACTACAGTACATAAAATGGTCTCTTAATATCAATGAAAAAGATACAAGGAGCATGCTTCCACTCTGTGGACGGAAGTGGAAAGGGTGTGTACCGTGGCTTTGACCATTGTGGCTTCACACTTGTTTAAATGAAGGGTCTTTTCAACTTGGACACTTTTTTCATGAATTTGTGTATGCTCAAACATGATTTAAGTTTTTATTTTGTTAGAAAAGAAAGGGTTACATCAAAAAAGTTTTCAATAAAAACATGGATGATAATAAGCACCACGGTATAGTTGCAAAGGTGCATAACAACAGCCACCTGTTCTTGACCACCCACAATTCTCACTATTTCTAATTTGCGAGAGAAGTTAACGGTACCTAACAGGGTCTTTCTTGTCGAATAAAACCCGGGGGCGGATTTTGGATGCCAAATTAACTCTTCATCTCCGTTGATGGTAACTCCATACCACTGTAGTATCCCAGTCCAAACATTCAGTGTTCAACCATCATTTGCATGCTCCATATGGGTGGTGTGTGATGATATTGATATCAAGCCTCGAAAAGGTCTTAAAAACATTTCCCATGTTTCAACAGTTGATGAATTCTTCATTCTTAATTTAATCTTTATTGTGATGCACCCTTTTCAAGATTTCATGTAAATAAAAAAAATTCAGAGAGGATGAAATTCATGAAAGAGTTCAACTTCAAGTGGCATTGTCTACATATAGCTGATGAAAGATGGAATCCAATGAATGTAACAAGATATTGCGTTTTGTCCAAATAGTTAAATTTGAATGAAAAATCATTTGCTCCACTTTACCTGATGTGCACTAGACTCTGGCACATTGTGCAGACTGCAGATTGCCTTTGTGTAAAGAAATGCCGTAAAGACATATATGGGATTACCTAACAGCGAAAAGAGAATGGGGTATTCTAATAATGACAACATAGATGGGGTTACTTAATTTTGGTGATCGGGATGCGAAATCAGCGTGAGCATTTAAGGAATTGTGAACCCCATTCATTTCTTGTGAGAAAACATGTACTGAATGATGCAAACAGAAAAAAGGACACAGGAAGTTGAATGATTCGGCATCGGGAGACAGAAAAAACAGCAAGGAAGAGGAGCAAGAGGAGGTCGCACGTGAGACAGTTGTCCGACTACCACGGACCCGAACATTCAAGACAAAAAAGGAAAATGTATACATGGTGATCCAATAACATGTCAAGATAACGCAAAGATCCATCCCACTCAGATACGAGACTAGACTATCTTCGCATTCGCGTTGAATTTGGTTATGTACTTGAAATCAATATCCGTAAAACAAACAACTTGCACAACTGTCCATTTCCAAATATTGTAAAACATGACTGGTTTCTACTGATTCATTTAAATAAACCTTTAGTAATCATGAAATCTAATTACATGACAATGTAACATATAATTCATGAATAATATAATCGTGGGATGTATATTCAACAAAAAAGGTACAAAACAGGAGAAATTATATAATAACACACTTCAATAAATATTATTCATTTGTATCCATACATTTAACAAGTTGTTAGAGGTATTCATAGACATATATGTCTTAAAATACATATACATATACATATACATAAACATATACAAATACATATACGTATACATATACATATACATATACATATACATATACATATACATATACATATACATATACATATACATATACATATACATATACATATACATATACATATACATATAC
>SZWC01025066.1:4788-20121 GCA_023375785.1 Penium margaritaceum | reverse complement strand
GGGGGGGGGGGGGGGGGGGGGGGTAGCGGTAGGGATGGTAACACTCTCATACGCACGCCCTCGAGGATGATGTGTGCACGCAAACGCGACCCGGGAACTCCGCTGTCCACACCTGTCAACATACTGGCAGTACATATTTACATAAAACAAAAGAAAATACTCGAAGGTCCCCAATGATCAGTTGGTATGTCAGCAAGAGTCCGCTTTGTGAAAAGAAATTTGTTCAAAGCTAGGGAAGTCAATCTCAAAAAGTAAAGACCTACATAAGAACATCGCATGATAAAATAAAGGCCAGGAAATTATCATTTCTCCAAGAAAAATAACATTAAATCCATTGTAAATGGATGTACTCCAACGTGTATGCTTCATTACACATGGTTTACCCACAAAGATGTGTCTTAAACTCTATAAAGTGCTTCATCGAAGAAGACACACCATGAAATGAAAACATCTTCATTATCATTATTTCTCCTCATCATTCGTTCAAAAATTAAAGCTTTCTCATACATCTCATAGCTCACATGGCAAGTGAACTTACCATGTACATCCTCATTATCAAAAAATAAGATAAATCCACGATTTAGGGAGAAGAAACCCCCATTTGAATTCGCTCATAAGTCACCATTGATAACTATTTGTAGAAAATTTTCTGTTCATCAAATTTATAGATGAATTTTTTTCTAAATTATGTTTAAGACCCAAATTTCCAACTTCTAGTGAAAAACGTTGTCATCAAAAATTAATTCATTAATTCATCATAATGTTACGGATTATGTAAATATTAAACATGAATTTCTAGCAAGTTATTCCGTATCTATTTCTTGATATTCTTTAGATTTCAAGTGGCCATGGATATCATCTATTGAGATAACAAATATGCTAATGAATAATCAATTTTAAGTTTAAATGGTACATGCCTCATGCTAAAACACTTTTTTTTAATAATGATTTATTTTTCCATCATAAAACGTATTTTTGGAAGGTATGAAAATGTGCTTGAAGTCCTTCGTGAGAAAATAATAAAATCAACACAATCATCATACTCAAAACGAGTACGCATTATTTCCTCCCTTTTCATAATGTTCCATGTAAAATTTTCTTCCACTTCTCCTACCTTGTTCTCAGCAAACAAAGTTGATGAATGAAACGTGTGCCAAATGAAATTTAAAAATACTAAGGGGGTAAAACGTTTCATATGAACAAATGTGGTCCATCACAAGTCTTTGCTTGAAACAAAAAGGAAAACATTAAGGTGTTTTACCATGGTCGCAAAAATATCCGCTAGTTCAGGGTACAACCATAAAAGGAAATCGGCTTCAAAAACGCAAAATTACGTCAAAAACAATTCTTCAAGCTTCATAGTTTTGTCACACTTCGCAATGTGACTTGAGCAGGAAACATATGCAAAGTGAACATTCTCCTTTAGTCCTGAAGTGAAGGAAGTTTCGACTTTAAAATATGACTGCAGCAGATTACTGTGAAGATGGACAGCCTGCCTCTTCAACACAGCTGTGGAAGATCCGTGAATAGACCGAATCCGACAACCATCATGCTAAATTCGATGTCCTATGTGGCAAATACATCTTGAGATAGTAGTCCAGCAAGGACGGGAGTGTCAATGTCGTACCGAATCCAGCCCATAATGCCACGCGATGTCGTTTTGCTGAGTTGTTCACAGCTTCCAAAGGAGTTGAAACTGTTGGACCTGCCGGCTGTAAATAGAGAGGCCGAAAGATTGGCAAATCTGCGGGTTGCCTTGGGCGTTTACTGATATGGCAAGGAGCCAAGAAACAGGTTTGTATATGGCATGAGTGGGACCCGCATCTCAGGGNCAACCCCCCCCCCCCCCCCCAACACGTACATGAGCGCGCACTCACAAAACCATGAAAAGAATTTTACATGAAAGAACATGTGTGTTTGCAACAAGATTCTTCAAAAAGCTAAGGTATCTCATTCTTCATACTCAAATATGACAACCCGCACAAAACGAGAAGAATTAGAAAAGCAACTACACTAAACCTCATTCATTCATACAATTTGTCTTTCAAGAAATAAATTTATAGTAAGCTGTGCTACAATGAGAATCCTTCTAGCCTTGTTAAAGCTTCAACATCCAAAAACGCAACTGTACACTCAATGTGATGTTCCAATATCATTTTTAGAAAAACACTATTTAGTACATATCAGTTTAGTTGCCCAAAATGTCTCATGAACAAAATAAATCCAATGTATAATGGAAACGTTCCAAGGAAATCAAAATATGAATTTATTTAAAACATGTACTAGTTATGAGTCGTGTTAAAACATTTTATGTTCTCTAGCAATTATTTTTCATTCTAATGCACACCGTGACATTTACTAGAAACTATGTATTAGAAGATGATTATCGGCTCCCATGCTAAAAAAATCATTTTGAAGTAATGCTCGAATTAAATTCAATGCAAGATACTAATTCATGAAACACACAAACATTTGCAATTTTAAAAAGAATTTTTGTCTAAAATAAGAAATATTATCTTGAGAATATGCAAACGCATCAAAACAACTTGGCCACATCATATAGATTCTGAATTACATCATACACAATTTCATATCCAAAAGAACAAAATACATTTCTCAATATCAATTAAAACACCTTTTCAAGCAAATATGACAAATTAGTAGAAGTGTATCATTCTCGACTGAATGAAAGAATCACAATAACACTTCTCATTTTCAAAGTTATCTAAACACTAAAAGAAAAAATCAAGACAAATGTATTTCTAAAAAATAATTTAAAAATATTTATAACTTTTATCTATTAAAAAACATAACCTCAAACATGCATCATATCCTTCAAAATTTGCACTCTCTTTGAAGGAGAAATTTGACAATAAACACGAGTAAAGTGACTCATAATTGAAATACAATCTATGATGGGGCTATGGAGCTTTTGTTAATTTTCATACATTAATCAATAAGATATTGATTGAGAAAATCAGGAAAAAAATTGCAATAACTACTTCACTAATTATGTTTCAAAGGACACATACGTAACACAATTATGAGACATTGATCCAACGTTTTCTCATTTTGAACAACTTTAGCAAGTTTTTTTCTTTAACAATCCATTGGATGCATACGAAATACCATTTGTTATAATCTTGGATTTGTTCTCATAACATGAACTTGTCTTTTACGCTTACTACTGTCGACTTCAAGTTGTTCAAGTAGATATCTTCAGACTACCAAACCTAGTTTGTTCCTAGGCAATCTTCTGTTCTCATTTGCCAATTCGGATGTAAGTGTTGAACTCTGTCCATGACATACATTTGCTTATGAATACATTTTCCAACTTGCTTCCATCCTTTTCTCAAGCAGCGCTAAGCAATGAAAGCATCATGACATGTGCAAGTGTCGCATAGCTACTCGTTCAAACACTAACACCAGAAAAATAGATGCTTTCTCAGTCAGTACATGGAAACTACAAAAACGATGTTCAAAATGCAAAACAAGCTTGTTTGTTTGGCTTGCCTAAGTAGGTTCTCACATAATGTGCCCCACACCTTACACAAAAAAGTAGTTTCAAAAAGCATTATGTTTCATGCATGTCATATGTGGCACAAAAGAGCTCCGACACCAGAGTTCATTCCACTTATTTTTTAATAAAAATACTCACATTCCATTTTCTCAATCCCTCTCACGCAAAATTCCTCAACTCAATCAGCCCTCGCAACTCTCAAGATCTCTCACCCCTCACAACTCTCGCCTATCCCACATCCCCATGTAGCTAAGTATTTCATTTTCCCTCATAAACCCAAGAGCCCTTGCTCTTGGATCTGTCTCTCTCCTAGTCGACCAGCTCTCTCCAACCTTTTCCATCCCTCTCTCTCTTAACCCCACCACTACTTCCCTGTTAATCATGTAACAAAGCTAAGGAGTAGGCAAATGCATCTGCCACCACTACCTCCAAGTCTTATTCCTCGTTTCTTTGTTCCATCTCCATTCCTGTTGTTTTTAATGTTGCCATTGCAACTACCATGTTTACATTCAGTTTTGGTATCTCAATCACTGAAGGTCTCAATAATTTCCTTCACACATTATACTATTGCCACTGCCATTCATAAATAACCAACCATCATTGGATTATAATCTAGTCTTCTACTTCAACCTAGTTGCCATGATGCGTGAACAACAACAAAAATTAACCACGTAACACACTTGAAATCAAACATTATGGATGCTTATTCCTATGCACTTATTCCTTCTTCTTCTTCTTATGTCTCCAACCTCGTCAAAGAATCCACAGTCCTTTTGCCTTGGATTTTAACTATATTCTTCATTTTTAACATTTATGCCATGCATTTCCATTTGCCTCCAACCTTGTCCACGCATCCTAGTCCTTCTTGTCACGCCACATCCTTCTCTTGACCTCCATCCAACACTCCCTTATCGCATGGCTCATAGTAATCACCCCTTATTCTTGTCTACGTCTCCTTTTCTTAAAATTCATACACCCCCTCCCTACCATAAGTGATTCCATAAGATTTTGTATTAGCTTTGTTACCCCACTACGGATGTCATTATACTCCCTTTTGATGCCTCTCCTTGCGGTTCAATTACTTCTAGTGGAGAAATTGCTATTGAGAGTGGCATCGCTACTAGCTTCAACATCGCTACATATTGTGTCATTCATTTTGGTGGTGTGAGTGTTGCAGATTGTGGGATTGTTTCAAGAACTACTCATGCTCTTGGCGTTATAAGCTTAACAGAAAATCTTATGTTGTTCAAAGTGCTTAATTTGTTGTTGTTGCAAGTGCCTCTCATGTTAATCATGTTAATGACATTGTCTCTATCCTGCCATTGGCGTAGTTGCTATCAATGGCACCAAAGCCTTCAGTGGAGAAGGTGCTACAAAAACCGTCCTCCATACTAGTGTCCTTGTCCCTATGAAAAAAACAATTCAAGGTACTTTTCTTGCTCTCTTTCCCCAGTCAAATACTTTCCTTGATGTAATTATGCTTTTAACTCCACATCTTGTCAACCTCAACCTCGTCCTTACTTCCCCATGCATGCCCCTGATCCTTGCATATGGAAACTTCACCATGATAAACTTTTGTGACCTATCTTCATGCTTCATCTCTGGGATCTTTCCCCTGACTTTTTCCTTTGCCTTCATTCTAAAAAAATCCTTTCATTTCACCTTATTTACTCACCACTCTAGTTTTTTCTCGTTTCAATCTTAACTTCTTCACACCATAAACAATTTGTCTTACTCCCTCTTGTAAAGTTGAGATCTCCCTTTATTTCCTTTACACCATTAACTTGATTTTCACGTCTGCCTCCCTTCTGGAAAACCTCCATATCCTTCATTAATAACAAAACAAGTCCATTAGGGAACACTTTCGTCATGCCAAGCCTCTTTACACTAAAATTCCAACTACTCATGCTTCTTTAACCATGAACCCTTTTGAAGCTTCATTTTCACCTAACATGGTCCCATACTCTCCATCGTTCTTAGCTCCTTCCCTCTTTTTGTTACAATATAGGTTGCAAATCATGCCCTTGGCATTCTCTGTTCCATCCTTTTTCCCTCCATTAATAGCGCCTCTTAAAGTGTTTTCATCATTGCACCTACCATAAGTGTGCTTTTTTAAGATATTTCTCCAGCCCTCATATTCATCCAACCACTTTACCTTGAACATAGTGTGCTGGAAAAAATCTAAGGAAGTGAATAAAACATGAACATTTTATCGTTCATCAAAACTTCTAGTTCATAGGAGTACCTCTTGCCTTTCACTATTTAAAAAGGAATGTCTATGTTGGTTCTACAACCATGCATAGATGTCTATGATCATTGTTGGAGCGAGCGATATTTGTGGTGATTTATTGCTTTAGCATGGCGTATACGGCACTCCAATTAGAGGCTCTGAGAGGATTTTACAGATATTTCAGTGAATCTACCGGGTGCGGCTCGGCCTAGAATCTTGACGGAGAAGTTCCAGATTTTCTCTATAGAGCAGCCTTAAAGGGTGTGAAAGGAGCTTTGTCGACAAGCATGCACATGCAGAGTGCATGCTTTCTGGCAGTACAGACCTACATATTGCTGCATAGGCACTCAGTTCAAGAGGGGACTCCGATGACTGGACAAGTAGCATGCACCCTGAACAGAGGCCTGAACAATATGACCTCAATCATGTGGGAAGCCAAAGCCCTTGGATCTACATGGATCAATCTGGTGCAAGGTTCAGGTACATCCTGATCAACGGGCCTGATCAAGTAGTATGGCAAGATCAACGATCAGCATAGGAAGGCCTGATGAACAAGCAACCTTCAGGTGAAGTTTCGCCTGAAAACCTGATGAAGCTTCCTAAAGGAGGAAGCTTCCCCCTAGAGCAGCACAAGTATTAGTAAGAGCCCAGGACTGAACAAAGCTTCCATTGGATGGAATCTTCTCCAGAGTAAGGCAGAGGGGGCAACAGACCTCAACAACCTGAAGGAAGCTTCTCGTTCAGGTGGTCAACTTGCCAGGACCTCAAGTATATAATGCGGAGGTCCTGCCACTTCTCAGTATCCCAGCATTGCCAATATCATCACTCCAACACCATGTGCAAGGATTCATGCCTTAGCAGCAAAGCACCTTCAAGAACGATGCTGCTAGAGTTCCTCCCAAGAACCCTGTAAGCCTAGCACTTACGTGCCAACCTAGGTGGAGGACGATGCTGGTGATCCCTCGAGGAACCCTGTAAGCCTGGCTCTACCGGCTTGGGAGGAGGTCAATCCCTCCAAGATCCCTATAAGCCTGGCAAGGGCTGCCAGCCTAAGAGGAGGTCAATCCCTTCAAGAACCTCTTGTTGCATCAGAGCACGCATTGGCTTTGTCGGTGAAAACTCACAAAAACGAACATAGGTTCTTTGTCCAGCCACTTTTGTTCCAGCAGCAACACCAGCAGCAGCAGCTACAACAGTAGTAATGTGGATTGGTGAAGCAGTCCTTCACCATATTTGTACAAGCTTGAGGAGGAGCAACGTTCACTTTCTCCTAAGCGTGCAATATGACAAACATTTGTGGTATTTGGCTGGCACAAGATGGAGAGCATACCAAGTTCAACATGTTATGAGAGCAGTAGTTGGTGCTCTCAGCAAGTGAAGCAGCAAGAGCATCAGCAGACTACTTGTGTGGTGGAGACGTTCTCTGTCATCCTTGTACAAGCACTGAGCAAGAGGTGGAGTTGACGCCACTTTTCAGAGGTGCATGGTCAGCATTCCACCTATGCAGAAAGCAAGGATAACATGGAAGAGGAGATTGCTTGGTAAGCTTCTCCTGCACAATCAATTTTGGGTGCGTAGCACATGAGCCTAGAGAAAAGGTGCCATGTTGAAAACCACGCATAACGCCAAGCGACAAAGGCACAACGCTTGGCCAAGGAGGCACAACAAATGAAGCAACAAGAAGCAGCGGCATGTCACGTCGAGGCGCATGGGGTGGAGGCATTGAGGCAGAAGATTTCTACTCAAGAGCCCCTTCGTGAACAGGAGCAAGTGACCCATGTAGCTCAAGCATCACTAACGAACAAGCTACAACAGCCACATGCAACTCAAGCAGCTCAAATCACACAATTTCAGCAACAACAGGTATGGGTTTAACAACAACAGCTTTATCAGCAACAGCTTCAGACCCAACAGCAAAAACAACATCAGATCAAGTGGAAACAGGATTCACATGCATCATTTGCACATCTGACTCCAACAAGCCATCCTCCACTCATGCAAGGAGCCTTATCTCCACTGCTGCAACCATCTACACCACCTCAAAGAGACGTGCCATCGACGTTTTTGGTTGAGCGGCCACAACCTGCCCAGATTGTGCCAACCATGGCACAAGCTCAGCATGTGCTCCAAGCACTAGTACAGCATACTTTTGCGGCCCAAGAAGGACCCGTACCTGCTACAGGAGCGGTCCCACCAATTCTTGTAGCTCCTATCGAGATGGAGTGCTCCAGCCCATGTCAGAGACATCAGGTGTTTCCTTCCGTGAGGAGCAGAGCAGATGTCCAAGGTGATGATCTACCTACACAAATCCATGACGAGGAGAGTACAATGGAGATAGAGAATAGGAGTGCCGATGGTGCACCTTCTCATCGTCCATCCGTGCCACCAACTCTGCCCATGAGCTTGGAAAACGCCTTCCATTTGAAAGAGCCAATGCAAGAGGTAAGGCCTTTGACGGAAGAAGCGTTGTACACGCTTCAAGCAACCACCGCACGTCAAGCTTATGAAAGTGCGACGGAAGACTTGCGGCAACAGTTGTTCTATGTGAAACCCGCGCTTCTCCTTTGGAGGGGGAAGCCGAAGCAACATGAAGCCCAAAATTGAGGGCTTCAACACCAGTTGAATCAGATTGAGGAGGAGATGCAACAAGAACTCCACCTTTCATCCTTGCAGCAGTCAGCAACAATTGTGCAACTACCGCAAACTGGAGTGGCATAGGTCATGCCACAAACGGTCACGCTAGCACAGGTGCTATTGCAAGCATCTGCGTACAACGACATTGCGCAACAGTTCAAGGCACAACAATCAAGTGCTTTGATGACACACGGAGCAGGACCACTTGGTATTATTCCTCACATGACAGAAGGAGGAAGTGCTTCCACAAATGGAAGCACGGTGACTCAACAGCAGAAAAGTGCACATGAGCACTAATGCTCCTTTGCCTACGGGAGCAAAAGATGGGTGTGACTGTATTTGCACACATCTCTCAAATGCAACCATGGGTGGCTTGACTACAGCAGTTGTACAATCACATGTGCCAAGGGGAGCCATACATTCCAAGCACCATTGCTAACAAAAGTCACATCTACTCCTTCATCGTCGGAGCATGTCATGTCTCGAGCGATGTTATCAGTCACATCAACACTTAAAGGCATGCAAAGCAAGGAATGGTGGCCAATGCAACACTAAACGAGGCAGTGGGGCAACGGCCGCAACTTGCAGCTCCGTAAGCAAAGCCTTGGGCTTGTCTAGCAACCGTGGACACAGAGTAGTACCAACGTTTGGCACAAGCACTTGACCCAGCCCAATCTCGCTTTTATCAATCACGCAAGAGAAGCACGTTAGCAACGTCAAAAGTTTCCAAGGAACCACGGCAACTAGCAGATTTGTAACGGTGAAAAGCAAAAGGATGGAGTGCATATCTGCCACGCTATGTACTGAAGTAAGGCTAAAGCAACGAGCCGCCAAGGAGGATTTGGAAAAAGTTGCAAAAGAACAAAATCCATGCTCATGATGCCACTTCTTTAGCTTTAAGAACAAGTTGCGAGGAGCAGTATTCCGACATGTACAGCATCATAGCTCTATGTCATCAACGAAAGAGGCGGCAAGGTGGAAGCAAAAAACCAGCTCACCACCATCGACAAGCAAGTCAACAGTGCCAACACAACGGCAACAAGGCTGAGTGTCTCAACAACAACTCAGCTTGTCTTTTCCGCATCTCCACTTCCCACCTTCTAGCTCACATCGTGCAGTAGTGGAAACGAAAGAAGAGGAGTGAAAGGTCCTCGTCCGACCTCGAATTAGCCTTTGTAAAAAGAGCAAAGCTACGTAAAAAAAACCCCACCGAGACGGCACGTGGTTAGAGTAAGCCCATCTCTATGTAGGTGGCATGGAAGTGGGAGATATACTCTACAAATCGCCGACTCGGTGGAGTCACGTGAGCTCCAAGCACATGTGTGACAGTAGCGTTTTTTGGCCTCGAGCGCCACCGCAAGTCTCCGAGCCTTCACCAATGAGGGGGGAGGCCAGAGGGGAATAACTCCCATGCTTGAGAAAGAAAATGCTTTCTTCTCTCTTCGCGATTTTCAATCGTGGCACAGACATCAAGCACCACAACAAAACGAGGGAGATATCTAGACAAGAAGCTCGTAGTAGTAGATGTTTGTACAAAATATTCAACAGCTTTTGTCGGGTCCATTTAGCAATATCGACGTGACCACTTGCGATGGTGTAGGGTGATGACATCTTCATTGAGGGCAATTGCTGTCAAGATTGAAAGCCACAAGAGTTGCCCGCACACTATGCAATCGGAGCAAAACAAGAAAAAACAGTGGTCGACACAATTTCTCGTGGATCGACTAGCGCTGAATGCGACTGTCGCACTACCGTTGCAGAACGTTGTTGCAGCTGGCGAGCCACTATAACACGTCAGCGAGCCAAGATAAAAAAATAGAGGAAGGCCGCTTCATCAGCAACGGCAACTGAGTGTCGTTCTTAAATCGCCGAGGAGCAACTGGCAATAGTGATTTGTGTAAACATCTACATCAATATTTGTCGCAGCTGTTCACAGAAGTGTACCATACCACTTTCAAGGGCGTGAGTAATGACATCATCACTTGGAGCAATCTCCATTGACATTGAGGAGTTGTAGTAGCTGCACGTACACTGCACGTTTGGAGCAATGGGGAGAATGGCCAAGCAAAAGGAGTGAGTTTGGATGTCCTCATAAGCAGCTCTTTTTGCTGCTTGGTACTGTAATGGGTCAACTGAAATCTCTGACCTTTAGCAGTCTTACTTTTTAGATGAGCACAGAAAGCAACAGGAGTGGGCTACCTAGTGATTTAGACAAAAAAGAGGAGAAGAGATTGCTCGCTCGTGCAAACGAAACAGGACATCCGGAAAAAAAAAGGAGGAGAACAAAGTCGCTTGCTTGCACGAGCAGAACGGCACCCCAGTAGTGCTATCGTGGCTGAGTACCAAGCAAGGGAGAGGGGGAGGTCCGTGATGAACCTTGCACCAGCTTGCCGCAATGACGAGTTTGTCCAGCGCGAGCTGTCACAACGCCAGCCTTGACCGGGGCAAAGCCCTGCCGCAATGGCAGAGCTCCTCGCGAAGCCTGAAGATGGCGGCATAAAGCGAGGAGGCTATCATTAGGCGGGCCCATGCTAACAAGCCAGACCAGCCGACGAGCAAGAAGGGAAAAAAAGGAAAAATATAAAGGAAGGCGGAGGCAACGGTTGGCACAAAGCTCGCGCCAGCCAATCTTCCTGCCATGGATTGGCGAGGGCAGCCCGGCCATCTTGAGCCCGGCCAAAGAGAGAACAAAAAAGAAGGGGAAAATTGTTGTTCACAAGGACCAGCAGGCTCCAAAATCACAGGACAAAAGCGACAAAACCTGTGGAGGCTAGGAGAACTAACGATGGCGACAGAGAACCGCCATGTATTCGGTGGAGCAATGTGGAATTTGCTCAAGTGGACTAAGAGCAGCTAGTATAGGAGTGACGCGACAAATCGAGCAGGGCAATCGTCCAGACGCAACAAACATGCCTTACTCACCTACCAGAATCGCAAAATCGACCAAGAACTTGGTGTGAGGGACTGGAATGGCACTAGATGTGCCCCTGCCATGGCGAAAGGCCTCCAAAGGAGGTGGACCATCAGAGTAGCAAACCAAAGTCCACTAGAGGGGCAGCTGGCTGAGATAAAAGGGAGAGCACTCACAGAGGTTGAATCCATGACTAGAATAAAAAACCTTGTATACTCTCCTAGAAACACTACTCACATCAGCGGTCAATAGCGGTCCAATCAAGAGGTCCCAAAAGTGGTCCCGCCATGGAGTCACCACCTCACATGACACATCCTTGACTCCATGCATGTGGGGCGAGGTGCATGTAACCGGAGAGTTGCTTCACCGCCTAGAAAGCACAAAGGGTCAAAGTGGTGAGGTCACAGTGACCTCACCCGGAGCATTTTGTGGTCACCTATGAACTCCAAACCCAAAAACGGGTCCCGGGAGTCTCAGAAGTGCCAAGAACGAGCTAAAAGAGGTGATGCATGCATTTTTCAAGTTGCAGAGTCACCCAAAAAGAATCTTAACGGAGTGCCTGGAACCTACGGGAACCGAAAAGACCAAACTAGTTTTCAGACAAACTCAACGTCCTCATTCCTCCTCTTTTAACCTCTCGACGATGACCTTCAAGCATCAATTCATCAGCACAATAACTAAGGGAGAGTGTTGGAGTGAGCGATAACAATGCTGATTTACTACTTTAGCATGGTGTAGACAGCACTCCAATCAGAGGCTCTGAGAGGATTTTACAGAATTTTCCGTGGGTCCAGCGGGTGCGGCTCGGCTCAGAATCTTGACGGAGAAGTTCCAGATTTTCTCTAGAGAGCAGCCTTAAAGGGTGTGAAAGGAGCTTTTTCGACAAGCATGCACATGCAGAGCGCATGCCTCCTGGCAGATCAGACCCACATAGTGATGCATAGGCACACAGGTGAAGAGGGGCCAATGATGACTGGACAAGCAGCATGCACCCTGAACAAAAGCCTGAATAGCATCACCTCAATCATGTAGAAAGCCCAAGCCCTTGGATCTTCATGGGTCAATCTGGTGCAAGCTTCAGGTAGATCCTGATCAACGGGCCTGATCAAGCAACATGGCGAGGTCAACGATCAGCATAGGAAGGCCTGATGAACAAGCAACCTCATGTGAAGTTTCACCTGAAAACCTGATGAAGCTTCCTAAAGGAGAAAGCTTCCCCCTGCAGCAGCACATGTATCAGCAAGAACCCAGGACTGAAGGAAGCTTCCATTGGATGGAAGCTTCTGTAGAGTAAGGGAAAGGAGGCAACAGACCTTAACTTGAAGGAAGCTTCTCGTTCAGGTGGTCAACTTGCCAGGACCGCAAGTATATAAGGCGGAGGTCCTACACTTCTCAGTATCCCATCATCTCCAATATCATCACTCTAACACAATGTGCAAGGCTTCATGCCTTATCACCAAAGCACCTTCAAGAACGATGCTGCTGATGTTCCTTCCAAGAACCCTGTAAGCCTAGCACTTGCGTGCCAGCCTGAGTGGAGGACGATGCTGGTGATCTCTCCAGGATCCCTATAAGCCTGGCTCTGCCAGCTTGGGAGGAGGTCAATCCCTCCAAGACCCCTATAAGCCGGGCAAGGCCTGCCAGCCTAGGAGGAGGTCGCACTGACATCCTAAGGCCGTTCACTTATGAGACAATGGTTGTGACGAGACCCTTGCTCGGACAGCCTTGACGGCCTAGCAAGGCGTTGCGCCATAGTTTAGGGCCAGGAGCTATGTCAGAGCACACTACTGATCAGTTTGCATAAATGTTGTTCCTTGTACAATTCTCGTACTTTTAACAAGATTCAACTCTAGAATTCTTGCTTCCGCTTGTTTCTTAATAGAGTGTACAAGGCATGCTTGCTGGGCATAAAAGATCCTACGGTAGCAGGGAACCCCCTTCTGGCATTAGAGCACGCGGTGGCTTTGTCGCTTCAAGCTCACAAAAAGCAACAATCATGAGACAATGCATACATAGAAGATGATACTTTTTGACACATAGATTGTGGAGTGTACATATGTGGAACGATAAACTATACCTTGTATCTAGACAAATGCTTCCACAGTATTGTGTTAAGGATACTCATGGCTAGATGCCCCTAGACAATGCTCATGTGGCATACCTTCAATCTATGTTCTTCTCAAAGAGTTATTTCAATCTTGTGCATCTAAGGATTACTACTTGTACTGTGCCACAAGAAAGGTGTGGTTAGTAAAGCTCTTTTCACGGAGTTAATTTTGGTCGATGCTTAGGAAGCTAAGCATGGACCACTCTCATTTCATTACTTAGGCATGCGAAATCCTTTCAAGACAGTTTAGTTTTGTTCAATAACCTCGTAAGCCCTTAAGGTGCTTATGGAGAGCCATGGGGTCTGAAGTGATGCCATTTATGGCATTTTCCCATATATTCACTTAGGTGTTTACATTTTTACCATTGAACACACCTTCTCTTATGGTGTCTTCCATTCTCACTTGCCTCTTAGCCTATGCATGTTACGACATGTGCAAAAATTACTTTTACTTGCATGCGCGCTCTTGAGTGTA
Organism: Penium margaritaceum; assembly: GCA_023375785.1. Classification (NCBI taxonomy): domain Eukaryota; kingdom Viridiplantae; phylum Streptophyta; class Zygnematophyceae; order Desmidiales; family Peniaceae; genus Penium; species Penium margaritaceum. Next base: position 6,244 of record SZWC01025066.1, on the reverse strand, counting down.
ATTTTATTCTTTGCACTAGTGACCTCAAATTTTCAATGCATGGTAATAAATGCATGTGTCAAACAATGATACATGCATGGACTATCAGAACACTAACACATATGTCATTAATGTCACCTAGCTCCAAGTTATACACCAACGTTCCAAATGCACACTCACTTTTGCATTGGTTTGTCCTTCTTTAAAAAAAAATTCATGAATCCCTCTTACACTTTGCAAATCATCCTTTAAAAAACCATTTATGTTTGATGCCCTTTCGGTGTAGCCCAATAAGGGGTCCATCATAGAAGCTTACTTCACTATTTCTAATAAGGTCAACTTTAAATATACTTATTCATTTAGAGGAACTTCCTTACATCACAAAAAGAGTACACACCCCTTCACCACTAGCAATATCTATAAGACTAACAAGATTTCAGGTTACTTTAGCTGTTTACATCCGCAAGCTCAATAAAGATAACAAAATAAATTTCCTTTCACAAAGATTTATTCTACACATTCAATCTTTACAAACTTGGTGGGAGTTTATACCTATGGTTTAAGCTCCCCCTCTATATCCACAATAGCATTCGAGTGTACAAAAATGTTCTCGAACTTGTGAGAGATTGTATTATCTGATGCATTACTCGTTACAATGTTTTTATGATTTTTGTAAGATAAGTGGCATCCTTAGAATATTGGTACCGCTTGAAAAAGTGTTTATGCTTGTTTGAAGTGTTCATGAGACGGTCATAATGTTTCATGTGAGACCAAGAATGAGTTAAACTTGTATATTTTGAGTAAGACAGACAAGTTTTTCACCATACGATATACAAAATATAAAATTCAAGTGTTTATTTTAGCTTGAACAACTTTACGTCACAAGTGTTTGAATTTTACAGGACAAGACCAATGGCTTGGTGGGCCTTACTATAGTGCCAAGATCTTTGGTGTGCCAAGTGATGATTGTAGAAACGCAAAGAAGTGAACATAAAATCTCTTATTGTATTTTAAGAATATGAAGTATAGCAATATTATGGAAATCTTAGCAACAACCTAACAACAGCTCAAGAACATGAACGTGATAAATCTTGTCCCAAACAAGGCGCAATATCCTATTAAGCCTCTAGCCTTTGAACAAGAGTACTAGCTTGTTTACTATCTTCTTGGTCAACATCCCTTCAGGATTTGAGGAAGCCTACTCTCAACACTTGCACAACGTTGATAGAATGGGTGGGTCGTAAGAGGGAACCTCTTGGAAATTCCACCAACACCTAGGTCAAAGGTTGGAGTAAAGAGTCTGATGCTGATATAATGGAGTTTGAGAGACTAGAATTGGTTGCTACAACCACAATTGGTGCTCCTTTTTATACTACTTCTCTAGAAAGTAGCCGTTCTGTCGGTTTAGGATGCTCTAATGAAAGTGCCGGTCTAGGCGGTCTCAAAAGTTGATGGAGTAATGTATCATGTATCATGA
>SZWC01025065.1:21069-33596 GCA_023375785.1 Penium margaritaceum | reverse complement strand
GGGAGGATGGTGCTCCTGCTGCTGGTGCTGCTACTGGTGCTGGTGCTGGTGGTGGTGCAGGTGGTGTGATGTTGACAGTGGCGGCAGAACTCCTGCAGAAGTCAAGTGCCTGCTGCTGCTTCTTCAACCGCCGCCGTCGCCGCTGCCGCTGCTGCTGATGCTCACCGCAGAAGCAACCGTCTCCACTGGGGAGACGGCTGAAATGTGACTGCTGGCGCAGCTGAAGCTTCCACTGCTGCTGCTGTTGTCGCAACCGATCCCCGTAGAGGATTGCGGTCACGGAGGGGAGATTGCGTGCTGCTATAAAGGTGCCTTCGCTGGCTGCAGCTGCTGCGCTGCAACATGCTTTCTTCTGCTGCTGCCGCGCACGCACTCCAACAGCTGAGACAAAATCGTGGGGTCATTTTACTCATTTAGCTATGATTTCGGTTGTCCTTCACCAATTGGCCGCGGCTTGGCGTCGTCATTGATACTGGCCAGAATTTGATCAAAAATTCAAATTTGGATATAATAGAAAATATTCAGAAGTAGCATTGCCATATTAGTTACTATCGAGCGCGCGGTGGCATCTTCTTTCAATTTAGCCACGACTACGGCTGACAGGAAAGGGCTAGTGCCGACGTGCGCTGTTTACCCAGATAACCCAGCGAACGTTTAGGGCTTTGTTGGGACTCTAGGACGCGCATGCACGGACACACTAAAGTGCAACATGGATTCATACTTGGCACGCAGCGACTGGAGGCATCGACGGGGATCCCGGTAAAAGGCTCTAATCGTGTTTAGTTCCACGTCAACAGCCTATGCCTTGTTCCGACGCTTTTGTTTTTGTATTGGGCGGCGTCAGATCTCTGCCAAAACCATTTTTTTTTGTTGCGGGCGCTGTCTAGGAAAAATGTATATACGCGGAAGAAATGTGGGCGGCACCGGCGGATCCGGATACCCACTACAAGTTCGCAAAACATTTGTGAGCCGGTAATGCACCACGGGGAGTCGACCCCGGATCCCTCGGCAACCTGAACACGAGGGTGACGGCGAAGTGAATTCGCGTCGCCGGCGCCTTCACCGAGGGCCTCGCGAAGGGTCGCCATGCGACTCTCCGCGACGCCCTCTGGTAGTTGCTTGTCGGCCAATAGCGAGGCCAAATAAATGTATAGATACATCCCTGGTTTCGCTACCGAACCTGGCAAGTTATAGCGACGATCTGTCGTGGAGGAGGTCGGTGCGACCAGCTCAACAACAATATAAAAACCCAAAACACGCATGATACATTTGTACCGTGCCGAACAAGAAATCGGTTAGAGCCATACCTGCCACGTCATTGGCGGTAGATACAAGATACCCAAAAAAAAGCTGCGGAACATCGCACTACACGGCTCGCTTCTCCGTCTCTGGAGTAGGAATACGTCTGGCCGAGACGGATCCGTCAAGGCTTTCGACCGAAGCCAAACGCACCTTAAGAAGGTCTTTGTACAAGGAAAAAGCAGTCTAGACTAAAAAAGAGATGGAACATCACTTTTACCAACATCTAATCTCTTTCCCCAACTATTTTTTCAGAAAGAGTACACCTTTGTAGCCTTCTCAATGTAAAATTTGTAATGTAATAATTATTCCACTGCAATTTCAGTAAAAAAATTAATAAATGTAAATATTGTCTTCAAAACAACTATGATTGTAAATAGAAATTTACAACTATATTCTCCCACGATAACTCATTATACAAATTGATCAAATTCCTTTCCAAATTATCTTGAAAATGAAACTTGTGTATACTTTTATGAATGTAAAATTAATTTAATATTAATTTTCTTCTAAATTCAACAACTTCATGCTATGTATGGCTTTTTTAATATACGATTTTGAAAATTAAATATACATAATATTACTTTTGGTAATTAAATCAAAATTATATATTCAGTAATTAAAAAATTCTAAAAACCTTATCATTTATGAAGAAAACCTTAAAATCTTAAGCAAGTCCATAAAAGACGTTTTCGGGGTAATAAAGACAAATCCGAACATGCTTTCTAGAATGATATGCACTAGAAACGTTCTATGCATAATTACATGTTCTAAAACTTACAAATTCAATAATTGTTTCATGATAACTAAATAAAGCTGACATTTTTCAACAATATCTAGCTCACATAGGCAATACAAGGTAACAATCCATGTTAACTACGTGATTTACATTCACAAAATAATGTTGATTTCTCAACATTGACATTGAATGAATATTGGAATAAAAATTGTCCTATCCCTTAAATACACCTCATAGATTTACCAAAGTACGATGCCCTTGTGGACATCTTTATAATCATGTTGGGTTGTCCTTGTGAATACAACATATATGTACAATCATATTGCCATCAGTGGCCACCAATTTAAAAGTACAATAAAATTTACCATTTTGCACTACATTATGGGTATTATTACAATATTAGGCATAAAACACATGTATTATGACTTAAGCTGAATTATAGTTACAAACTATGGCCAATATGAATGATAACACAGACTCGTAGCTAGTTTGGAAATGATAACCAAACATATGGACAAAAAAAAAGGGCCAAGTCAAGGGCACTAGTATTATTCTCGTAAGAAAATCCATATGCCCGAAGAGCGATGTTGTGCAATGCTATGAAAAACTTTTCAAAATAGGAAAATTACTGTTGACTCAGATTTTTAATCAAAAATACCATCTAAGTAATGCTTCCACATGTGAAGCATTTGGGGAGACTGAACTCCACTTTCATTGAAAAAGAACCTCCCATAGACCATTGTAACATAGCTTTAAAGGTGCACAAACCAACATAACATGCAAAACAAATATTATTTATGAGGGGGGTTGCCTGAACTATTATCATCATTGCTTTTAATGGGAAATCTAGGTAGGTGATGAAAACTTTATGAGTCCATGCCTAAGATACGAAATAAAGCATTTAAGCTGATGCCTAATACATCGCCTCTACAAAGGGATAGTTATGCATACATATCAAGATTTATACAATTCTTTGTAGAAATAGACTACCCAAACATCTATTTCATTTCTTCCTTCTTTCAAAGTTCAGGGTTATAATCCGAATTGCGGCATGTAAAACTGGAAATAAATTTTAAAATCAAAAGACAAAAATGACATTTTAATGGAGTCTCCCTTTAGACATGGTCATTATTTCCTTCCAACTTTCTTTGATAATTTGATAAGGACTTGAGATATCCCTTCGATAATTTTGAAACTCAAAACACGTGATTGCATACGTCATTCAGAGACAAATGGTTATGTTTTTAAGCACAAACCTAAATGAATATAGTACACCATGAAGCAATGCTAGTTTTGTGGTCACCTCTCATGGGACGAGCGGGGTCAGAGTAATAGTATATTTTTTCTCTTCCAAAGAGTGCATCATCATGAACCAACGATCACATACATCATTTCTAGACCAACCCTCATCTCATTTACTATTGAAATTCATGATCAATTTTATAGAACTTACCTTCATACTAAGGTAGCATGCGTACTTCATCCATCACATCTCATGGCCTATGTCATTGTCCCATGATGAGACGGTACCTTATTGATTCAAACATTGTCATGCGAGCTTAATGCTGATTTTCCTTGGTAGACATTCATCATGAAACATCTCTTTGTTGTATCTGAAAACACCATGTTTTCCATCAACCATAAACGCATTACTCTTTGCAACATGAACCTAATAACATAGGTGAATGTGGTGGTGTACATGAATGATGTTCCTTACAGAAGGTCATGGAGGTATATTTTGACTTTTTCCAAAACAAAACACGTGCAGTTCCTCGTGAATTATATGATATTCTTTGTGCTCTACGAGTGTGTGTTGCTTTTGTGTTCTATCCTTATATGACAACATATCCTTATTCATAGGTCGGTCGACTTGACTTACTCAGGGGTTTTTTATTGAACAAAAATTAAAATACACACATGCATGTTAATGTTAACCAAAATGGAAATCGTATAGGTTCAGAAAAGTTGTCAAACCATGCAAAACATAATTCCATTCTATAACCAAATTCTTTCCTTCATAAGTCAATGTGGGTTTGGAGGAATGCATGTAGAGTAAAATAATGTTAAATGTTTATAAGCAAGCTATATTTTGTTGCTTGATGTTTTATTCTATTCATTTATGGATGAATATCCCCTTGTAAAAGGCTTTGCAACCACCTACAAGAATGTTTGGGGTGAATGTGCATCCTCAAAGCAAAGATAGATTGTTGTAGATTTTGGCACACACACCCATTTGATCTTGCATAAAACATGCATTGGTTCTGTTAGGGGTACACCTTTGAATCATTCAAAATCCACAATCATTTTACTTTTATGAAACGATCATCACTCCATGCACGTTATTTATCTAGAAAATGATGGTTTTGGTTAAAGGAGGGGGTCACAAACCTCGAAAGAGGTATGCAAGCGTATTTTTTTAAATAGTAAGGGATGTGGTTACTGCATGGCACACAGATTGAAAAACAAATGAAATCTTTTAGCATTATTCGTGTTCTTAAACCTCTTGAAAAAATAATGTATCCACCTAAACATCTTGTGATAGATTAATGTGCTTAGCATTCATATCATTATTATATCCCTTACATTCTACGTATCATGGAAGGATCGTAACTAGTAATCCTTAAGTCTATGCCTTCAAAAACATGAATTTGATCCATTTTACCCTTCACACTTTAACATTTCATTCCACTAGATACTTCGCACTTTTAAGAACTTTGTTTGCCCACCAAGGTCGCCCACAATGTCCATTCTTATGCATGGCATGTGGCTAGAGACATTCTGATGCCCCCTAGGTGCATCTTGGTATGAGCCTCTGTTCTGGAAAAAAAATCACAACATATACTAGTATTTATTACTAGAACTTGCACCAAAAATCATACGTTATGACTTAACACCATAAGGGTAAACGTTTTTTTATTGAACCTGATTTGAAACACGTGAACCTCAAAAATACCTTGTTATTTGGTAATAGTGATAGCTTGGTGTTTATGTGACATTAAGCATCCTTCTCATAATTTCAAACCATTACACTTCACACAATTTGCGGATCATATTCCTTTACGATGAATCGTATCGTAATGTCCCCCTTCACTTCCTCCTCAGCACATCTATCTTGTCTACACATCATCTCAAATGCCACATTCTAGTGTTGTTGCACCTTATTTCAAGCGAGGTAGGTTGTTTCATAAGTGTTTCTCATGAATAAGTCATCACATTTTCATTTTCTCATGTTAATGACGTTGTTTTGAATAACCTTTCTTGAGAAGATAAAAGCCGTGGCAAAAACATACTATGGCATAACCATGCCGTAGAGAACGCTTCACTAAAGTTTGGAAAAACGTATTTCATACCATATCCTTAGGTCAACCTCAATCTTCCACGTATTCAGGTCGAAGGAGACACAAATGAATTCAACAACATTTTAAGCATGGTATCAAGCCCTACCATGAATCTGTATAAAACAGTTAACAACGAGATTGTTGGTGGCTTGGTGAGAAATCACATGGTTGTCTATTCTTTAAACTTCTTTCAACATTCTTGCCTAAAACTCCTAAGTTTAAGGTGTGATGACAAAAATAAAATTAGTTTTTGCAGGCTTAACATGTCATAATCATGGGTCAACTGATCATTATTAAAGCATGTGTTGTGTTGAAACCGTTGACCATTGATTGTGGCTACTTCCATAATACTATTGGAACTATAACATTACGAGAATTAAATGAAGTCACATTTGTTTTTTCATCAAAAGGAATCTCATTTGTTTAGTAATAGAAAGGAATAAAATTCCGAGTACATCACATGGGTGCAAAAATTTAGAGCTTGAGAGATTGAAATTAGTAAATTCACCACCAAAACAAAGCCTTTCAATCTAGTTGGTGTTGCTTTCCTTATGATCCTTAAAATCCTCTCCAAATTTGATGAGATTTCATTCCTCTTACAAATTTTAATTGAAACTGAAGATGATTCATCTAACAACATGAATCCTTTCTTTCCATATAAATTGAGTTTTTTAAGACTTTTCTCACACTTGAGAAGAGGTTGGGAACGATGTTCAATTTGGCAGGCACATGAAGTAGAATAGTATCTTTATGGAGATTAAAGGATTCAGTTTTGCTATCTTTTGTAGAGGAGAATTTTACACAAATGGGTATGTAGTTATGAGCATGGTGTGTCTCGAGTATATGGAAACCATTTTGAGGTGTCTTTTGAATGAAGCCAATGAATACACCATGCATAACAAAGGAGGCTTGGGCCATTTCTCAATTAGAGCACACGGTGTAGAAATACCTTACACACATTGAATTCAAAAGGAAACATTCACATTTCATATTTGATTCACTTTTGATGAAAGTATGTCACCATTCAATCATAGGTAAAGGGATTGAAAACGTATATAGAGTGTACGTGACTTTTTTAAAAAACTCTTAGTGGCTCATTTTCTTCAAAGACAGATTGACTTCGAGAAAGATATTAGTTCGAATTCTATTTTAAGCTTTAGAATTCAAACTGATTTCTAGCCAATCAATATAGATATTTGACTTCGTATGCTAAACATATAACCAAATCACAATACCATTCTCCCTTCTTGTGTTATCATTATAAATCCCTTTGTTCTCAATTTCCCCACTTTTACACATAATATTCAGGAGTGTAAAATTTTATCTTTGTAGAAGAATTTTAGAAACAACATACATCCTAAATTTTGGAGACAATGAACCCATGGTTACATAGAAATCATTTATGTTCTAAGTAAAAATAAAAAATGTCAAAGATATTCATTCAAAGTTTAAACTCGTAATCCACTCAAGCACCTCTCATAACTTTGAATTCAAAAACATGCGACGAATCAGGGAAATGGCTAAAAATAATCAATAATTTTTTAACTTTCCCAAGTTGTTTCTAGAGTATTGTGCATGGATGAGAGATATACGTAGTAACAAAAACAAATTCCCATGGTATCACACCCATGTTTCTCAATCTGCCAAAGAAGTGGTCTTAGGAGATAATGTTCAAATAGCCATTGATTGAAATTATAGTATCATGTATGTGTTCATGATTTCAACCTAAAGTCCACAGGTTTTACCTTTCTTAGTGCATAAAAGCAATATTAGAAAATCATAGATACGTATTTGACGACAAATGTTCTATTCAATGTAGGAGAATTCCTTCGTATGAGTGCATTCAATGGCTTTAAAAAAAGTTTCACAATTCACTTCATAACATCAATGTTGGGAATGAATGGTTTTTACGATTACAGTGTTTATAAATAGATGTGTTTTTGTGATAACTCAGAGTATTGAAAGCAAACTAGTGGATTGGCAATGTGTTGGTGCCACCACCTTTAGAAATATGCTTCATTGATGTTCATCCTTGAGCTACTTTCTCTTGGATTCCTATCATATGTCGTAGTTTTTCTTGTTACATGCTTAATTTATTATGCCATTGCTTTTCCAAATTGTTATTTGACTGAAAGCATCTTTAGAGATGCTGGGGCACCTCCCAAATTATTCATGATTTCATTCAAACGTTGGTGTCATAATATTTTTATGTCATCAAGAATATCACGCATTTCCCAAACACATATTTAGTCATTATTTTCTTACAAATATTCCCATTAACTCGCTTCACAGAAAACAAATGTATCAAAGTTATTTCTATACTTCATGGCATGCAACCTTAACATGTTACTATTGCCAATTTATTTGAAAGAAAGTGTAAATCTCATTAGGAATGGTTATGTAAATCTTTGAAAGAGGGTTTTCCAGGGGCTTGCATTGGGGTTTTGAGATTGCCCCATAAATTAAGAGGGAATATTGTTTGTGTCATAATCTTACATAATTGGAGACACCATTCGAAATTGGTCGTACTTTGTATGTGATTTTCACATTGAGAAAGAGATTTTTTGTTCCAAAAATGAACATTTATATTTGATAAAAATAATGCCCCACTCCGTTGCAAGGGTCCTTGTCTAGTGAGGATTTTCCATTAGCCTCATGTACATAGTTGACTAATGATGGGCATTGTTGATTCAGCATGCAAAAAATCAAGAATGAAGTAAGTTGTTTTGTAATTTTGAATATGGAAGAAATCATATGCAATATTATGTAGGGAACATACAACAGATGATTCACATTCATGTTTCATGTTGTACTCATATTATTGTTTGTGTTTTTTGTTTTCTTGTAGCCGTGGTTGATCGAGTTGGGGGCTTCACTCGCATGGAATAGTGTGTAAAGTTGAAACTTGAAATCAATTGAATTTAGCTGGGTTGCTTGTTAGCATAAAAAGGGGTTATTTACCATCAAATTTCCTTTAAAGAAAGCTGATGTAAACACCATTATAAATACCATTGCAAGTACTAAGTTTCATTTTTCCATTAGGAATATGAACATGAACATTATTTTTTGGAGTTTAAGTTTTATTTTATCGTATTGGGGGGTTATGTTAAGATAAGATGATTATGGTGTTGGAGAACGTAGGGGAATACGATAAGTTCTTTTGGTGTTTTTAAGTGAAAAGGGGTCATCTAAGCGTTCATGTGAGATGAGATGTAAATGGTGAAAGGGATCACCATCTAAGACAAGTACGATGGGCTTTAGGTAGCCTACAAAGAGGCCGATTAAGTGTGGTAGCATGCCAAATAAGGAGGCTTGACACATGCAAGTGATGTAAGATGTGAGATCATTGCGTCTGAGGCACATTAGAAGGCATAAATTTATGATTATTTCTTTGAGGTAATATATAGAGTTTTAGCTTTTTTTATTTCGGGTTTTTTTATTATAATTTGGATTTAACAGTAAATTAACGTTATGAAGTCATTTATAACGTGGAGGGGTGGTAGCAAAGGAGAGTCGAAGGGAGTGCCATGAAAAGGTCTTCATGTAGAATTTTNGATGAAACACCAATCGCAGGAGGGGCTGTCAAGAAGCTGACAGCCGATGTAGGTGGAACTGAGGTTGTATGTGCGGCTGGTAGTTGCTGGAATAGATCGTGGAAGGCTATCGGACAGCGGTTTGTGCATTTTGTTGTCGAAGACTTTTTCAGTACTCGAACTTTACCGTGTCTTTTAAACATCATCTTCGCCCGTCAGACGACTGGTGAAGGCGGTCAGGTTCTGAGAGAAATTTCTCGATCGTGGACGCAGGTCTAGCTTCTAACTATTGTTGTTCGCACGTGAATGGTGGAAACGGGGACTGTCGAGTCCATTCTGTTCAGCCATTGGTATGTTCTGTCGAGCCCGCCAGGATCGTTGAACAAGAGGAGCAAGAACTTCATCGGACGGATGATCGTGGATGGTGGAGCCACGCTACCCGGGCGACTGTAAAAGTAAAACCCCGCGGACAGGAATTGCTGGCCATCACTGGAATCGGTCATTGAGGTGGACCAACTACGCTTTCCATCGTGCACGAGCCGCAACCTCTGCTTTTGTGGTGCAAAAAGAAGTGAGCTTCCGCGCAACCTCCACCTGTGGCGGGAGGAGGGATCCGCAGGTCAAGGTGCGCGATGATGGATAAGCGCTATGGATAAGAGCTCCGTAGGTCAAGGCACGCAACTCCAGCCACCCTTAGGCTGCGCCCCGAAATCAGTGAACCTTCAACTTCAACTATGTTCCCGCTTGCTCCAGCGCGGGAGTTGCCTACGTGGACTTTTTGCGAACTGGTTGCGAGTTGTCCGTACCTATGACGGACATCGCAAAATTCTCACGATCGCCGCCGTCAGCGAGAATTTTTTCATTACCGTTTACGCGCTTCATTGTGCATTCATCCTTCATCTTGCCCTCATTCCGCAGCCAATGAGAAGAAAATAGATGAATGAAACCACTGCGAATGGACTGCGCCTCGGTAGGAGATGTTGAATTCAACTACGGCTAAAGAGGCTCTGTGATTGGATGAGTTCACATGCACGTATTGCGTCACCACCCGAGTCGCCCTTTCGTGTCGCGAATTCCGCCCTCCAATTCGTCATGACGTGGAGATTGTCGGTTCGAACTCCCGGAAAAGCCGGAAGCGTCGTTGAACGTATGTAGGAAGCGGGAATATTGCATCGAAAAGCGCGAGTTCGATGTTCAGCCGACTCAATCATCCGTTGCGGGAGCTTAAACTAATGAAGTTCATCTACCCGCGATTTCCAGAGAATAGATGAACATGAAGCTTCACCGATAACGGGGCTCAGCCTTAGTGATGCGACTGGCGGCATTGTCCGATGTCTGCATTGCCGATGATCCGAGGACCTGCAGGATCTGTCGAATGTTCTTTGCCGAACGGGGTAGACTGATGCCAGCATCCGCATTGGCGAAGCACTGACACTGCTTACTCTCAGCCGAGGTAGTATGAAGCGTTATGAGGGGGGATGGGGATGTGACTCTGCGCCAGGCTAACCAGTCAGCTAACGGCTCCGCCCAGTCGTGTGCGCTGCCACACTCGCATCCACTCTCACCTTCCGGGACCAGCCAGCCCTCAAACGCGAAAGCCAGGCCAAGCCGGTCCAAGGTCCAGGTTCACGTTTGGCTGGCGGCGATGGCGCGTTCCACGGACAAGCTGTGGGGTGAGGTAGCGGCGGGGCGGAGGAAGATTCTTGTGCGGAGGCTGGTGCCGGCGGGCCTTCTAGCAGCCGTGCTGCTGGTGGTGCTTGTCGCGTATGGATTTCCCAACGTCGCGCGGCATGCAAGGGACGAAGACGATGCCGTCTTGTCCATCCTGGCCTCCTTCAACGACTCCTCTCTGGCCAGATCTCTAGCTTCTTCACCGCCTTCTTCGTCGGCACAGGGAGGATCAAAAGAAGCAGCAGACGAAGAAGCACATGATGGAGTGGAGACTGCAGGCGGAAGTCTGGCGGGGAGGGAAGATGGTGATTCAGCGACCAGATCATATTCGTATTCGAACAATGCAGATTCGTCCACAGCGGGAAGAGTGCATGCGGACGAGGCACGCCGAGCGTCCCCCGGACCATCTGCAGAGGAAGTGAAGGGAGTGGAGGAGGAGGGGGCCACGGCGGAAGTGGGAGGACCGGTGAAAACCAGCGAATCGGTTGAAGAAGATGCTCCCTCATCTGCCGGAATAAGTGGACAAGGGCACGAGGGCAGGGCACGATCAGCTGAGGAAGGGGGGGAGGAGGGCGAGGCGGCTCCATCAGCTAAGGACGAGGGAGGCGAGGCAGAGACTCGTCCGCCAATCTCAGACAGGCATGAGCATGCACGGCAATCAGCCACAGGAACAGACACGAGTGGCACAGAGGACGGCGATGGTAGCGCCGCAGCATTCAAAGAAGGCAGCGACGTCGACCTACCGGCAGCTGCATCCAAGGACCAGGAAGCGCTTTCTGCAGACCCAGCCGAGCCCAAAGCGTTGCGGCAGGTCACCGAACCCAAGCCTACTCCGTCCGACTCTGACGGTGATGGTAGTGACGCAGCAGAGAGAATCGTTAGACAACGGAGGAGAAGGAGACGTGAGAGGGGCGGCACAGGTGATGAAGGGGACAAGGAGCCCGGCCTTGCCTCGAGCGACGGAGGGAGAAAGAGGGGGAACGGCAGAGCCAGAAGCAGCAGTGAAAGCCTTGATAAAGACAGCGCTGGTGGCAGCAGCAGCAGCCACAGCAAAGCCCCCCCTGGGCTGAAGATTCTGGAAGATTGGATGAGGACGAAAGCCAGGCAGAAGGAACCCGTGCGCAAGATTGGCCTCGTGAACATCGCCGCGGACGNNNCCCTGCGCGCCGATGGTGCGGGAGAATGCGTCGTGGGCGCGGGACGTGCTGCGGCTGCAGCTGCAGCTCATGGCTATGTCGGCCGCCGCTGCTCAGGTTTGTGTGTGGTGTGGTGTGGATAGTATGAGGCTCATGCTTCTCTACTAGTGTAAAGGACATCCGGAAATCATTTTTTGTGACGAATTAAAAAAAACGTTGAAGAGGAGGTCAACTCTGCGGCTGCAGCTCAAGGGGACAGCTGCCGCTGCCGCTCAGGAGTCAACTGTGGAGTTGGCATTGTGCCCTGATATGTGGCAAGATGCAAGACACACACACACACACACACACACACACACACACACACACAAGATGCAAAGTGCAAGATTCAATACACAACATACAAGTCACAAGTCGCAAGGTGCAAGACACAAGTTCTGACGTGATCATTAACCCCCAAACCCCCACCCTGCTCTTCCATGCCTCTCTTTCGGCGTCATCATCATTGTCATTGTTGTCGTTTTCTTCATCGCGTCACCATCATCGTCATGGTTGCCGCCTCCACCGCCACCACCGCCGCCGTCACTGCCACCACCTCCGCTGCTGCCGCTGTTGTTGTCATAATCGTTGCTGTCATTGTCCTCGTTGTCATATGTTTTATCGTCGTCATCATTGCTGTCGTCGTGGTCGTCATCATTGACATTGTTACTGTCATTGGCGTTGCTTTAGTCGTTGTGTTGGCATCGTCGTCATTGTTGCCGCCGCCGCCACTGCTGCCCCCGTCGTCGTTGTTGTTATCATTGTCATTGTTGGC
>SZWC01025065.1:0-12231 GCA_023375785.1 Penium margaritaceum | reverse complement strand
GGGGGGGGGGGGGGGGGGGGGGGGCTTTCCATTTTTGGATGTCATTGGACACGTCTCATGGCTGGGAACCCTGAAACTGTGACACAGGCAAAGCAGGGGGCGCCCACTGCGCATCTTGTCCAGTGCTGATTGCGCTGTGAGCTGATTTTGCCCATGTTTTGCTCCCGTAGACACTGGCCCTGAATTTGCTCCTATATGCACTGCCCTGCTTCCGTTCCCATAGACACTGGTCCTGAATTTGCGCACAACAAAGTTTCTGGGAGCAGCACTGACAGCAGTGGCAGCTACGGCAGCCGCAGTGACAATGTCGACGGCAACTCTCTCTGCCACATGCCACATGCCACGTGCCACATGCCACATGCCACGTGCCACATGCCACATGCCACGTGCCACATGCCACATGCCACGTGCCACGTGCCACATGCCACGTGCCACATGCCACATGCCACATGCCACATGCCACATGGTAGGAAAGGCGTTTGCAACCACGGTACCACTAGCGCTGTGGAAGTGAAGTGGACAATGCATAATTTGAGAACATCTGGCAGGTGCAGCAGTAGGAGAAGGCACTAAGTTCTTTATAGATTTTCACCCCTCCCCTCATTCCCTACAGTAACACTGCGCTTTGCCCCAGTCAAAGAAGGCTTTGGAGGCTGTGGTGGCTGTCAGAGTTGTGCCCATGAAGAAACGGCTCACGGCTCGAGCTTCCAAGCACACGCTTCTTCCCCTTTAACACTTCAGCAGCCATCCATGGCTGCTCTCACCGCCTCGCTCCTTGGCCAGACCGCGGCTCTTGCTGCTCAGGCCGGCAAGGTGATGCCCGCATTCCAATGGAAGAGACCAAGGCCGCGGTGGACAGCCCTTCGTTGGCCCTCACCCGTAGTTTTTGGTCCATCTGTCAGGCGACACCCCCTCTTACCTGGCCGATGAGTTCCCCGGCGACTACGGCTGGGACACCGCCAGCCTTGTCCTCGTGACCTGGACGAAGAAGCCGAACTGACCCGTCCAGGTCATCCTCATGCGCGGCGTTGCTGGCGGCCTCCTCGGTGAGTTGAGGACCCCGGTACCCCGACGGTGCCTTCGACCCCCTGGGGCTGGCTGACAGACCTTGAGCTTAAGACCAAGGAAATGAAGAAGGGAAGTCTCACCATGTCCTCCACGTTCGGCTTCTTTGTCCAGGCTGTTGGTATCGGAGAACCTGTCCAACCACTTGGCTGATGCCACCGCCAACAACGCCAGTGCCTATGCCACCCAAGTCGTCCCCGGTGCTTAGATGCTGTGTTGTGTAGATTTCTAAGTCAACATAAGACCTACCTTTCAACCGGGAATTGTTGGCATTGTTCCATTTCCTCGCCTTAAGAGGTTGGCCCTTGGGGCGATCCTTGCTTAAGGCTGTGCTAATGCTGGGTGGTGGTATTGTGCAGGGTTTTCTGAATGAAGTATTTCCATGGTGGGTGCGCTACCCCTACACGTTCAACTACTACAAGTACCAGTGGCAAAAAGACCCGCCGGCGGACAAGGTTGCAGAGCGCCTGCGCGTCATCACAGCAGACCCGCCCATCCTCCACGTCATGCACTACTATGGCGCCAAGCCATGGGACTGCCCTCGCATGCCAGACTTTGACTGCAACCGTCTCTTTCCATGGGGCCACCCGGTTGTGGATGAGAATGCCATGGCCATTTTCTGGCGCATACATGACCACATGCCCCCCTCGCACCAGGTCTACTGCCAGCTACGGCTTGAGCAGCTCAAGTTTCTCCACCAGGAGCAACAGAAAATGATAGATGAGGGCCACTGGGACCCAAAGTTCTGGAATGTTACCCTTCCTCCCCTGCCAAGCGACACTTGAACAAAGGGCGGTCATTCATGTTTCACCCTTTTTCTTGAAGCATGGAAGAGGATGGCCATAGATAGTAACTTTAACAGCATTAGCTGTCTCTGACCCTGCCCACCATGGAACCTTCAACAAGGTCTGAAGGAAGCTGCCCACTTGAATGACAAGAGCATGCTTTCAGGCTAGGTCCCTCGGAAAGAGGGGCCCGATGTAGGATAGTGTGCACTGTACATTGGACATGATCTGTATTGACAGGCTGCATGATTCATACAGGGCAGCCTGGCTCTGCATTCCCATGTGCAGCAGAAGATCCGTTTGTGTAACCTGCATGGACGATGACCTAGTGCAAGGATGTGGACAGAGACTTGGCCCACTCTGTCCTGAGGGAGCGTAACTGCTTCATTAATCTTTACCCATTCTTTTCTGATGAAGTCAACTGCTCGGATCAGTGCGAACTTAATGAAGTCTCGCAAGGTTGTCATGACAGCCATAACCTTGAATGCACCACACCATGCACATGTCATGGACTTGGATTATGCAACATGCACGGTGCAGCACTTTGCTCTGCCATGCAGCAAACTTAAAACTAGGTAGGCTGAAAGAAAGAAATGTGAATACAAAGGATTGATTTCTAGTGTATGCTATCCCCCACCCACATCCTCATAGCCCAAAAAGCAAACTAGGCCCTGCCTTCAGAAGGGGCGAGCAAAGAGCACACAGGAGTGCTCATTCAGTGGTGCCCTAAGGACACTGCAGATGTTTCCCGTGACATTCTATCACAGCTGAAGGAACCAGATCTCCAGCTGAAGTGCAAGAGGCCGCAGGCACTGTTGTTGACCTCCCCAGGCTAGTTGAAGCTTCACTTCCCGTATGGAGCAAGCTCTCCTTATTTCAGCCCACTGTTCTTCCTTTGACCAGGCTTAAGGCATGCGCCACTATCCACGCACCTCAGTCTCCCCCAAGCTGCTGTCTACTTAAGTCAAACGCATGTTTGAGATGTCACCAAGAGCCGACCCTTCTCGAGCCCGCAGCGCAACCTTAGCTGGCGACGGCGATGGGCATTTCCCACTTTTCTCTCCTCCACGTACTGGGGAAAGTCGGAACCTGCGCTTCTCAACATCATCTTCTGAAACCACGACAAGGGGACGCTTCTTCGGGGTCTTGCCAGAGTTTACATAAGCCTGCAGAGAACCATGCAATGAGGATGAGCTCGCGAAACTTCAAGATAGCACTGAGTACAGGGGTTGTCAGGTTTGACCGCACACAAACTGCAAAGAGAGGCACCATACTGCAAGGCCCACGTTCACCCCTCCCGTCCACCAGGGTACATACCAGGGTGTCCCTGTTGGCGAAGTTGGTTGTTTGGTCTGCCAACAGGTTCAAACCTTCTGTCTGAACACCTGCAGCACTTGTCATGGTGCGACTAAGTATGTCAACAGATGTGACGAAGAAGTCGAGCGCTGCAGCATCACTTGTGCTCTCCTCTGCAAGGCAGATCATATTTACAGCAAGTCAGATAAGTCAGGTACATCTGTAGCCGGCTCTCTAAGCTTGTGTGCACGCCCCTCCCCACACAGAGGCAGCAAAGCAACCCTTGGGCCAGTTACGAGCATAACACAGCATCCACTTCCACCTTCCCATGTAGCCCAGAATATCTGTCACTCTCCGTTCTGTACGCATAATCCAGTTCGCACCTTGTAGAGAGGCCAAAACATAGTTCTTCTCTTGAGAAGATGCAGCCTTTGTCTCAGCAGAATTGCTGGCAACTGTGGATGAAAGCATGTTGATGGAGGAAGACAGGGACCTGAACAAGGAAACGAGGTGCCACCAACAAGAAGAGAGGGGGAGATGAAAATTGGGCAAGCCATGTGCTCCCAGCACAATGTGGAGATGGAACCGATACAAACTGGCAAGGAGAAGGGGAGTCTGCTCACTTTGTTTCCTCCAAGAAGCTTGTTACACCTGTGTGGCTGCTCTCTTCAATGGCCTTGAGTGAAGAAGAGAAGCCAGTGACCAGTTGCTCCGAGCACCCCTTCCTGCAGGATTGCATTTAGGGTTTGCATGTACAAATATGCATGAGTTAGCGAGCAGGCCATCACAAGTTGCACACCCAGTATTACTTGTTCAACGCCGTTGCTGACCATAAATGGAAATGAACAACGTGAATGGCACACCCATTCAGGTTGTGGGCACAAAGAGCCCACACGACCAGGTGCCAGAATTGTGAGTTTTGTGAAAGGTAGTGATGGAAGCAATTGAACAGAGATTTGGTGCTGCCATGGCGGTCTCAGACCTGATGAAAGGCAGCAGAAGGCATGGCATGGCGCTTACACTTTCGCGAGATGTTGCTGGGCACCATCCTGCAGAGATTGCAGCTGTGAATGCCCTTGTCGTGCTGAGTCTACAGCTGCTTGAGCTGTTGCGGCTGCAGCGGCAGACAGATCACTGCTTGTTGCAGTGATACAACTTGCGTGGGCTGCAGCCTTCTCACACTTCTCTGAAAGAAAGAATCTTGCTGCACCTGTGAAGTCGTTGGTCTGCATGCACAAAATGGGGGCAGGATGTAAGCGCTCCATATCTGAGGATGCACAGCAAGAGTTCCAAAGATGAAGAGTGAGGCGTGAAAAGAGGTTCTCCACAGCCACAAGGACAGACAGTGTGCCATCAAAGTACAAGTGGCATGAGTTCTAAAATGCTAACCTTTGTTTCATCATCCTCTGCTGCCTTCACAACTCTTTCCAGCATTCCCTTGAAATCCTCCACAAGCGCTGTCATCCTCTGCCTGCGGTCATCCTGCAAGTGCAGGGTTGCAGAGAGTGTTGAACAGTAAGAATTGTGTGCTCGGGCAAAACAGTGTATGGGGACCAAGATAGAGCGGGTTCTTCAAGCCCATGCATTCTTGAGACTTTCCTAATGGGCATTATCCTCTCAAATAGTGTATGCCCCCCCCCCCCCCCCCCCCCCTCGCTGCATGTGCTCAGCCGGACAGCACTTACGTTGTACCGCTGATGCACCCCCTTCTGCTGCTCTACAGCGTCTTTGAACAGAGTTGCAATCCGACCAGCCTCCTCATGAAGCTTCGCCACAGCCTCCTCAATCTGAGTCAAAACTGCTGTCATGCTTGCTGTAGCCCGCTCTGACAGCTGAAAGCACAACAAGGCATAGGCGTTGAAGCGAGATCACTATCACAAGCAGAAGCCATGCAAAAACATTGTCGTTGTTTCAACATTGAACAGCATATGGCTGCTGCGCTTCTCAAGGGCAGGAAAGCCTTATGCCCAAGAGTTACCCGACATTGTTCAGCAGTAATCAGTTGTGCACAAGGATTCTGCCTGGCTTCTTCACAGTGGAGTGAAGGGGTTTCACTTGTGAAAGCGAGAAGGAGCATGTAAGCACAGACTGTGTTCACAAGAATAGCTTACCTCCATATGCCCTGCCAGCATTCTCAATTGAAATCCATCTGCTTCTTCAATCTCAGCATTAAGCTCCTGGAGCCTCTCGTCGGCAGTGTCCTTTGCAGCGGCGACCGTCTGGTGACGACACAGCCAACCAACGCAACCGGCAGAGTCAGCCAACAACAACGCAACCGGCAGAGTCAGCCTGACATGTGTCTGTGGTTTCAGCATGACAGGGTGGAGAGATCAGCCCTTGAACACAGCACAGCGCAGACTGCTCCGTGACTTCCTCATGCAGAGCTTCCTTATCTTGATTCAATAAAGTAGAAAAGAAATTCCTAGTCCATCAGCAGGAGCTTGTACCAGTAGATATGGCATCACATCCGCCAGCGTCAAAGATGTTTGGCCTGTTGTGCTTTCCCACTTTCTTGTCACATGGTTTAAGCAGACTACATTCTTCATAGCAGAAGGTGTTGCATTCATTACACACTACCAGCCCACCATTGATTGCCAGCGACATTGTTGAGCTCAAAGTGACCTCACCTTCTTCACATCCTCGAGAAGCGTCTGAGCATACTTTTCCGCATTGGTGATGCTTGTGTGATCCTTCTCCACAGAAGAGTTGACCTGGGCCTCAAGAGATGCCAGGCCATCAGCCATTATGTTCTCTAGGCGCTGCAAAGTCTCCCGCTGAACAGTGATAGCCTGCAAACATAAAATGCATCCATCATGTGACACATTTTGAAACAACTGATTTTTGTCCAGGAGATGAAAGTGGACCTTGGTCTGCTTGGTCGGACATGCATTTCAGAACACTCCGGCTCAATCTTCTTAGCAGAGAATGCACTAACCTCAAGTTTTCGCTGGCGAGCAGCTTCAACTGCATCACATGTCTTCTGCTTCGTGGCCTGCACCTGCTCGACTGTCTCCGACATATGAGACATAAGCAGTGTTGTCTGCTGCAGCACTGACGTTCTGAAAAGATGCCTTGTATTGGTGTTGGACTTGTCCAACGAACCCATACGGTCTGGTGTCAAACAAACACACAATGACAGGCAAGCATCCAAGGCATGTGTGAGCATCCACTTTCATTTGATTCAGAAGAGTGAAGGCCTCTGTGGCTGGAAAGATCCAGGTCCCAAGTTGTAGAATACCAACTGGACTGAGTAGCTTCAGATGGAAGGCTAGGCTGTGGAAAACATCAATGGTGTGGAAGAGAAGAAATATGACACATACCAATCTTGTCAAAAAGGCCTCCGATATCTGTGGCTGCAGTCTCAACCTCTTTCCGGAGATAGTGTGACATGGATGCCAGCCTACTCTCTGCACTCAGAAAGAGCAAAGAAGCACAATATAAGCTTCCTTCTGAAAGGCAGTGCAAACATGCATCAGGGAACAAGCAGATGTCCACAAAGGGAAAGGGTGTCATTCATTCCCTTTAGTATCCAATTCCATAGCTCTGACCTGCATCTTTCAGCTGGTTGATGGTAACATCTCTTTTCTCGATAGTCTTGTTGGCGGCCACCAGCTTGCCTTCAGTGTCGTTCAGCTGTCGTGTAGTTGTAGCCAACTTGTCCTGAGCTCAAACGATGCAGAACATCAAAAGAACAGGGACAAAAGGAGCAAGGAAGTAAGCCAGTAAGCAGTGAAGATATCCAGTTTCAAAAGCAGTGAAGATATCCAGTGTCTGGTGGAGCGCTAGCCCTGGTACCTGTGTCTGGTGGAGCTGGTTGTTGAGCGCATGGATGACAGCATCTTTGTCTCTCACAACTGCAGCATGTGCTTCATTGATGTCCACAATCTCAGCCTCGAACTGCTCCTTCTGTGCTTGCAGCTGAGCAATCTTCTCTGCCTCCTTCACGGCAAGCTGCTGCTGTGCAGATGCCCTCTCTGTTTCTAGAGTCTGCTGCAGCTGCTCCTTCTCACGCTTGTGCTGTTGAGCCCTCTGGTCCATGATCTGGAAATTGGCAACGAGTGAAACATGAGCTCACAAGAGCAATGCCATAGAAAGGCCCTGGAAGTATGAACGTGTGTGTGCACCGTAGAAATGCATGACAATCGCCTACCTGGTTCTGTGACTTGAGGTTTCTCTCAAGTTCAGCCACGCGTTGTTGTAGCTCCTGCACCAAAAAACGAATCAATGTGAGCACACACAGACCCTGTGCTAGGATCTCCTGACAATCAGTTTGACAGTGCATGCAACGGCAACTGAAAGCTAGGCAGGCTAATCTAGAAATATACCAGTGCCATGGCATGGTGTTGTGAAGGATAGGCTCAAAGTGAAAAAAATCCTGCTGATGAAGATTATATTTGCTGAATGTCTGGAGACGACTGGAAAAGACTTACAGCCCGCAGATTTTTGTCATGTTCAAACTGCTCCACTGTCACGTAGATGCCACCCTTCTCGCGTTGAAGGAACAGTTCTGCAAGTACAAAACATTAGCATGCCAGTGGTCAGTCTCTGCTACGTCTATGTCTTGCAGTGGCAGGGAAGATGAAGAAGCTAGACATATGTGCCAAAGGGTGAGTAGGGTGCTGTGAAGCTCACCAGCTTTCAGCCTCTCGATCTCTGCGTTAAGCTCCCGAAAATGCCCTGTAGCCCGCACTTTCTGGTTGACCTGCAGCATATGACCCCAAACCCAAAATGTTAGCACATCCCCATGTCACTTAGCTTGGGAACACTTGCACAATAACTCCTCTTGACCAGCGCTGGACACACCTCGGGCTTGTTCTTGATGCTCTTGGCACGGTATGCATATTCAAGAGTGCTGTTTGTCTCTTCTAGACCCGCTGCAGTGGGGCCCACCGTTGCAATGATGCAGGTCTTGGCCCTGCCTCCAAGGGACTCCTGGAGGAGGCGTGTGAGCTTGCTTTCCCTGAAAACACCAGGAGGCACCCCAATGATAAGCTTTTAAGCCTGTACACATGAGACACGCACTGCAGCAAAGTGTGCTGACATCAGGGAGTGTATGTTGATGATACGGAGCAAGTGCAGCCTTTTACAAAGATGATACCTGAAGGGGATGTGCAGCTGATTTTCCACAAGAGAGTTTATGCAGCGCCCAAGAGTGAGCAGGCTCTTGTTGATCTCACCCGCTTCCCTGGCCCGCTTCTGCCACAGCAGTGGAGGTGATGTGAATGTTCAGAAATTGAAGGCTAGCTGCGCAACTTCTGCATTCCATCTGTCCCTTCTACCTGCGGGAAGAACGGGGGAGGCCACCTCCACTGGGCTATGAAGAGGAGGAAGACTCACCTCTTTTGCACCCGACCGACCAACGTTCTCTGATCCAGCAAGATCCACCAGGTTGAGCTTTCCCAGCCTCACGAATTCTTGACCATCAGGCGCCACCTCCTTGACATGAATCTTGAGGGTGAAGACTGAGTGGGAGCGGCTGCACAGCAGAGGAGGTCATTCAGAAGACACCAATTTCACACGGTTAGGCTGCACTGGAACCAACTGACAGAAGTGCAATGATTGTTCTACAGATTGCCGTCCTTGACAGAAACCAAGCTTCAAAAGGCCCCAGGGGGCTGCAGACCTCTGAAGTACTGGCTCAAAGAGCTCACCTGGACTGTTTGTTCAAGAATGTGGCTGCCTTGGTTCTCTTCCCTGTGCCTCTTGCCAGAAGAACAAAAATCTCATCAGCATTGGTGACAATCTCCTCCTTCAAGTCCTGCACAACCACTCCTGTCTTTCCGTCCTCCATAATCTTCAACTTCTTCTCCCCCGCCCCACTGCTGCCCGCCTTGCTGGGAAGAATGTCATCTAGTGCTAGCAGATCTGTCAGCTCCTCGTTGTAGATCTCCAAGAATGAGGCTGATACAGTGTACTCTGCACAAGGAAAGAGAGAACCGTGGTCATGCAAATGGCATGTGCATGGCGGTAGCCTGCACACTACTTGTCCGAAAAGATCCCGTGAAGGAAATCACTCCAGCGTGAATCTGTTCAAGGCAAAAAGCTTACCAGTGAATTGGCTCTTGAGAGAATCAAAGATGACATTCACTGCACGCGGAATCACTCCAGCGTGAATTGGCAGCTCTCCTTCCTGTAACATACCACGGGGGTCCATTGCATGGGGTCATGAACGTGTGTTAGGCTGTCCGGACCAAAAGGTTCCTGGCTGTGCATTGAGCGGCTGACTGCAGCTCCCCGCCCTGCCGCTAGGGCGGGGAGGTGCCAGCTTAACCTAAAGGTTAAGGTGCAACATTTCAGACACCGACCTTGAGTCTACAGTCTCTATGACTGTAGTGGCGCAGCAGTGGCGCAGCTGGACGCATGGGCACATAAGTCTACAGTCTCTATGACGAGGCCAGGGCGTCCCGCTGGCCCCGCCGTTGCAGCTAGAATAGGAGAAACGGAAGGGTCAGCGACCCACCTGATTACGAGCAAGATCTCCTTCCATGGTATATGTCTTCCCCGTGCCTGTCTGCCCGTACGCAAAGATGGTGCAGTTGTACCCCTCCAGGACTTCATGCACAAGGGGCAACACTCCATCCCGGAACAGATCAGCCTGCGTCGAGCCTTGCCCAAATACCTGCATGGATTCGGAAGTGACGAGGCAGAAGCTTTGCATGAGAAAAATGTAAATTGGGTTTTGCGCAAGCCACTTGTCTCGTCGCTCGGAGTGCTAAATTAGGACAGAAAGTGACATGAGTGGACCCACCTTGTCAAAGGCAAAGGTCCGCTCTGTCCTCCTACCCGCAACCATTCCTTGCAGAGATACCTCCCGGCGTTCTTCATCAAACACGACCACCTGTGGCGCCCTTGTTCGCACTTCATCAGCATTGGGTGGCCTGCAGAAACGAGGGCTCATTTTGAGAATCCTTGCTCGAGAAAAAGTGCTCACCGTGCACAGTCACTGAAATTGCAGCGAGTGGTTCCAAGGGAGTTTTTAAAGCATCGTCCACCTCTGGTAAGTACCTGCATCTTACGAGAACTTGAATGTTCGTCCCTTTGCTGGGATCACCTCGATTTGCCATGGCTGAAACCAAGCCTCAAGAGGACAAATTTCCTGGTCCGTTTGTGTTATCACTTGATTGACAGTTACAACTGAGCAACCGACCGTGCGGCTGGCAGGCGCTATGCCCTGGAAGTCAGGTGGTTTTAGAAACTGCCGTAGAACATGCTACAATGAGACAGTATTTGCGTGGGCAGAGGGCTGGCTGAGGATCTCGAGAGCAGAAGGTTCCGCTACCGGTCACTGCCAGACGGTTAGCTGCATCGAGTCTCACGTTATGGGCTGAATCTCAGCAGAGACGTCTGTCAGACCAACTGTAGTATAGCGACCCTAACGAGAAGGCTGCGACGGAGTTGTTAGCAACTCCTCGACCGGATATTGCCAACGGGGCATGTAATGGCGTGCAATACAGGTGAGGGCTGCTGCACGGCCAGCACACACGCTGCACGTTTGCTCAGTTCGAAGCCCGTGGGTGGGAGCTGCAACTTCAGACGGTGTAGTAGCAACAGAGCCAACAACGCAGTCGACCGGCAGGCGAAGTGGACTGTCGGCGACGGCAGCCGGCCGAGGTCTTCCGAATGTCTGGCCGGGGATCTTCAACAGCGGACGGCTGACAATCACATGTGGCTCAAGTCGCGGCAAGCCCAAGAAACAGTTCCCCTTGCGCGGGCGAAGCCTTTCATCAACGCGGTAAGCTTGACCGTTGAGAAGAAGAATTCAGGTAGTGGTGAAATTGTCTTCATGTTTCTTCCAGGGGATCAGATCGGCCAAAAAGCACTTATTGATCCTGAGATTCCAAAAGAGTGTTCCTTTCCCGGTCCTTCCCCGGTAAGCCAACATGCGAATATTCCCTTTTTTACTACCTTAAATAGAGCCATAATTCCTTCTCTGATCCATATGCATGATCAAGCGACTTACAATGCCCTCGAATGGCTTCAAACACTTCAACTCATTCAACAATTGCACGGACGCTCTTTTGGTATCTCGTAAGCCGAGCAACCCATGATTTCTCAAATTATTCGTTTATTGTTTTTTCTCTAAATTTCTTTTAGTTTCTTGGGTTCGTTCATCCGTTCGTTTGTTCCTTCTTCCATTTGTTCTTTTTTTTTCTTTACATGTGCTTTTCTATTTTTTCAATGGTCCTTCATTCTTTTTTTTCGTTACTCTTTTGATAAGGTCGTTTTTTATTCCTTTGTTTTTTCATTCATGTGTTGATTTGCCTTTACTTTGTTTTATCCTTTCACCTTTATGTTTGTTTCTCCAATTTTCCCGTTTTTTGTTCATTCCTCATTCATTGGTCCATTCATTTGTTCATCTGTCCGTCCATCCATCCAGGCATCTATCTGTTCATTCATCTGTCTGTCCGTCCCTCTCCGCGTCCATCCACCCTTCCGTCCATCTCTCAAGCTTTGCGTCGAACCTATCCATCTACCAATCCACCAGCCCATCCTTTTCTACTCGTCCATTCGTTCGTTCGTCTATCCATCCATTTGCTTGTGTATTCCATCATTTATTCATCCTAAACTCATACTGTTGTGTAAGTGAACAAGGAACGAAGGTGCCACACTTCACATGTCCATAGGCAAGTGCTCACTTTAGAGCTAGTTATAATCTGGAGTGTGGACCGACAAAAGAGCCTATGATTGCGGTCAACATCCACTACCGGTGACAATGCAAATAAACCTCATGTTGATCTCTACATTTCACGAATTCATGTGATATTGCATTTGTCCAAGCCATCGTGAAGAGGGTTGAATAGCGTCTAGTGTATCTCCAAGGACAGCCTTGCTCTCCCCATTGTATCAATGGCCTGCGTCAACTTCAGCCAACAAGCAAAGAGGTCATGTCAACACCCCTGGTGAGCCAGCTGCAAACCGTAAAGTCTCAGATATTGTCCCTCCTCTCCCCTCCTCTCGCTGTCCTCATGTGCATCCCTGTGATACTCACATCTTGCCTCAAGATAAATTTCGAGTCTTTCCTGAGGCTGATACATCTTGACTCAACACAGTTGACTACGAGCTCTATGCAATCACGCAACCTCTC